>BMAO01027081.1:0-52261 GCA_019973975.1 Trichonephila clavata
AAAAAAAAAAAAAACTCTCACATATGAAAATATAATATACCGAAATGTTTATGTGCTATTCATCCATAATTAGCAAATTTGTTTCTCTTGTGTAATTTTATTATAATAAATCGCAACTATGCAACAATACTCAATTATCTCTAAAAAGATTTTTTGTACTTTCTCTGAAACATACAGCTTATTTCTTTTGAAATTATGAATAATTTCTACCATCTGTCTTAAATTTTTCTTTTGATATATTCGGAAATATACTGTTTTTAGAAACTTATCTAAAAAGAAAGAAAGAAAAACTCATTAAAAACAAAAATATTAACAGCTAAGGTATGTGTGAGCTATTTTCCTGAAAAATTTATATCATTGTATTTGTTTGAATTCCCCCCCCCCCCAGTGTCTGTACTTTATAATTTTTAGCATTTTTGATAGTTATTCCTTCGAGCAAAATAGTTATGTCTTTTCAGAACTTCGAAATAGTATTGTGCATATCTCATTACTAGGTACCATTTGAATTATTTAGTAGTTCCATTTTTTCGAATAATTTAATACTTGCTAGTGTTTTCAAATCTCGAACATTAACAATACGTTAAATAACTAATTGCATTTTTATTAAAAAAGTTTTCCGTGCAATTATAAGTAAAAAATATAGTGATATATTTTAAATAAATTTACTCAACATTTATCACAAGTAAAAATGTTTTCATTGCAATAATGTTACACATTAATTTTATAGCAAAGATTCAAGCACATTTTTTTTTCTTCTTCGTTATTCAATTTTATGCGAACGCGAGGAAAATATGAAGAAATGCTTTTCAAATTATACTATGTAGATTTTATACAGAACTTTTTTGATTGAATTCCTTTGCATTTCTTTGTAATTGCAAGCTTATTTCGAATAATATTTGATTCAAATTATTTTATGATGGATCTGATTTTAAATGTGATATCACTATATTTAAAATATTTATAATGTGTAAGAAATTTTTTATCTTCAATCATTTTGGTGAATAATTAAATGACGAAGCAAATACTGATGTCTTCAGTACAAATATAAATCTGTGTTTAACAACTAACACATATAGAATGACAAAAGTGTTTATGGAAGGTTTCGCGGCACAGTCATTCAAGATCGCCTTGATTCTACGCTCAAGCTTTAACACAACATTTTTCTCATTGTGTCAAACTTACAAAACTGCTTTTTCTAAAACCTTTACATGAAGACCACTCCTTCGAAACATCTGGAACCGTACGTATCCCAAAATCAGGGATTGTCAGCAAATAATGCATTGCTGAAAGATAACCAAATAACTGAACTGCTTCCACAGCTGTATCTTGAAAGTTCAACGTACTTTTATGATTTTGGCGATTTAGTTTTGAGTTTGACGAGTAAAAATATTTATCCATTATATCTCATTTGGAATAATCCAATTATTATTAATCGTACATTGCTGCAATGAAAATAACATCAATTAACTAAACATATATACGTAAAAATAAATATATTTTAATCCTCGAAACGATTTGTTAATGTTTGTATTTTGCGCTTATAATTGCCTCAAGCATTTTTCTTTTCTTCCCGAAATTTGTTAAGGTGATATGGTACACTAAAAATCATTAAACTGTCGAAATTTTTTTTATTGGCTTATTTGATACCCCGAATCTTTATAAATATGCCTGCAAAATTTCAAAGCTTTACCTGCATTTTTCATAAAGTAATGGAGCAATGTTTGACGCTAAACAGCAACTACCCCGCCTACATTTCAGATTATCTGCTAGAAAAGAGCCTGATAAAAAATGAATTAATTATTTTTCTAATACGCTTCAATGAGATTGACATTATACAAGCAGTAATAAATCATTTTAAGAAAGAATTGTGCAATTCATGCAAAAATTCTAGTTTGTGAATTATTTACTGGGAAGATCAAATGGATTTGGTCAAGATTTAAAAGGTGTGCGTGCTTTTTATGATATTATTATGAATGAAATTGAACTTCAAAACGGATACTCCCAAAGCACAAATACTAAATCTCATTTTGATAACTCGGGTAATTAAAAATCTAATTCGCAAGAATAGAAAAACTCCCCCATTTTTATATATTTGTTTTTGGTGATATATATATATCCCATGCGTGCGAGATTCAACACTTTTATTAAATATTTTAAGATATTTATTTAAACAAATGCACATATACAGTTCTTAGATTTTGATGTATTTTATCTATAAATTATTTGATTTTGCTTTTATTCGTGTACAATATTTAACATGCGAAGGCTTTTAAAATCATGGAAATAAAAAATAAAGGCATAAACATCTTTTGTACATGTTGTGCATTAGCTCTGAGCTTGGAATTAGCTCTGAAGTGTGTGTGTATTTTTTTTTTTATAATTATTAAGATAAAGTTTTATGAAATATTGATCTTTCATTCGTTTTTTTTCTATATATTTATTACGGCAGTATACTGTTTAATTGTTCTACAATTGTACAATTTTTTTATGGTAATTAGTTTTAAATAAGCTAATTAACATTTCATAAAATTTCAGACTATTCGATGAATATTATATCATGCTATTCATGGAATGAAAACTTCAAACTCATATTTCTCCATGTTGAATTTTTGTACATATACTGTTATTCAAAACCCTAAGGCCTTTTTGGTAATTAAAGTATGGGTTTGAAATTTTTTATACATATTCTGAAATGTATGTTTTGTAAAACTGTGCATAGGATTAGCTCTAACATGTGTGTGTTTAGTACTTTTTCTAAAAAATTTCAAAATCAAATTAATTTTTTTTGGGAATTTTTGGAAGCTTAACTATAAAAAATCTAATAAAAAATTAAAGAGCAGCAGCAGAAAAAAAACCCATGCACAGTTTTATGTAGTATATTATAAAAAAAAATTTTGAAAATATTTAAAAAGCCCTAGGGATTTAAAAAATGCTTAAAAAAGGTAAAAAAAATTTAAATTTTACAAACATTTTGCAATGGAATTATTATTAAATAGTAACCTTTATAAAATGCAATTAAAACCAAATATTAAAAGTAAAAAAAAATTGTGAAGATGGTACCATATCGCCTTAAGAGTGTATAGTTAACAGTATTTAAAATTGAATGATTAGATCTTGAAGCAACACAGGTTCCTAATTTCATGGTATTCAATGGTTATTTTATGCGTTGTTTTTTATATAATTGAGCATATTTAATAAATATCTTTTTATTTTATTGTTAATTGAAGAATTTAATTTAATGATTAGGAAGCCAAAAGTACCGAGAAACTTCGGATATTTATCGAAAAAATTCTAACAAATAATTAATTTTATTGTTGCAATGAACATAAAATCATTTCGCTAAAACAATTTTTTTTCTCCCCTTCTTTCTTTTTAAACCTAGAAACGATTTATAAAGGTCTATATTTTGTTTTTATAAATGTTAAGCTTAGGGTACATAGTGATCTCAGTAAGGAAGTTTTTAATTTGTTTTTTTAGCCCAAATCTTATCAGGTATATATATATGCTGACAATGTTTTAAATTGATCGATTGGGTCATGGAGCAACACAGGTTTCTAATTTCATAGTATTCAATTGTTATTTTATGCATTTTTTATACTCAGCAAATTTTTTAAACATTTCTTTATTTTATTGCTGATCAATAAACTGAATCCAATAGTTAGATATTAAAAAAAACCCGAAACTTCGGAGATATTTATCGGAAAATTTATAATAAATAAGGTGTTGTTTGAATTCTTTTTTATAATCATCAGACAAATCTTTCTAATATGAGATTGTTGTGATCGTTCCTGAGTTTCTCTCAATTTACTATCAAGCAAATTTTGTCTTGTTACACACATCCGACCCTGTTTTGTATTTCGTTTTACATGTTTCATTACTGAAATTAATAAATGCATTTCTTTCATTCATCTCACAATAATTGAAATATATCATTAGAATACTAAAGTATATTATTGCGAATCTTTTATTTTGCAGCAATATCTTCTTACATTTCAAATAAAACCCTTCCAAGATTAATAGTTCTACGGAATTTCACCATTTCACTAAAATAAAATATTAGTATAATAATATAAAATTATTTTAATACATTTTTTAAAAAAATCAGGACGATGTGATTCTCAAAAAGATCACCAAAGAAAAATAGAAGTCTTTATGCAAGTTTTGAATAAGTAATAGTAGCAATTGAGACAGACATTAACAAACTTTTTTACGAGGTTCAATAAAAAGCTATCTTTCTATTTTAATGCGACTGATTTAATCTATCGATGTAAGATCGCTATTTGTTATGTGAAGGCTCAATTCATCAATTAGCTTAAAGTTTTATATATTTCTGAAAGTCTTCAAAAGTTTCACATCTGGAAATTTTTTTAAATAGTAATACAAAAGTATAAATCGCGAAAATATTGAAGTTTTAATAGTATTTTTAAAAAAATTAATATTTGTTAAACTGAGTATCAAGCATTACAAAAATAACTAGCAAAACGAAGAACTAAGTTATATTTTTATCTGAAAACCCTCTTAAGATTCTAGTAAAACTTATGTGGTTGAAGGAAACGCTTTTGGATGAACTTAGCTACAACAGAATCATTTATTATGGAAAGTAGCAAAGAAATAATTGACTTACATAATATTTCTAGGATTTCAAAACTGAATGAATACTTTATACCCTTTTTTTTAAAAAAAGAAATACAGTTTCCTAATTTTCTTTACAAAACATGTACTGTTAAACGTTTTTTTTTCTTAAATGTATTTATGTTGCATGTAAATGTTAAAATTTTAATATAAATAACTATGCAGCTAATGATTGTTTACTTATGGAACTTGTAAAAATTATGAAAAATCAACTATACAAGGTTTTTTGATTTAAGAAAAATTTATTACTTGTACCGCTTTGACATAAGATGGAATGCACCACCTTTTAAGCTACTTTACTGCACAAACCATTGTATTTTTCAAATGGTTTTGGATTATACCTACTGTATTAAAAAGTGTTGTGTAACTAATATTGTTGACAGTCTTAAAAAAAGTAGACATTTGATTGCTTTTAAAACTAAATAAAATATTAACTTGTATTGCATTTCCCATCATATAAATATTACTTACTATATATATATATATAATTAATTACACTACACAATCTTTAATGGTTTAGAAAGTCTTTCACAACTGTGATGCAATTATAATGTATATGTCACCACAGCTGAAAATTCCATCTAGCACTTTTTAAGATCAAAAAGTCATTCAAGACTTTCAGAGATGTAAGAATATTTACTTCATTCATCTGGTTTATACACAGAATACATATAAAGCAACCTGAAAAACTAAAACTATTTAAAGTATTTATAAAACAAATAGTATATCAAAAACTGGTCCATTACTGGACAAAAAAATAAATAAATCCTTATTAGTTCATCTATACCATAAAAAAGACAATCACATTATATCATTACTTTCAGTACCACTTTCCTCATCACCCATGAAATGTAACATATGGATGAAATACCTGTTTCTATATAGGCAAGGCAGATTTTCAAGCTCTATTCCTGTATAACTAACAGCACAAATATTATCAAAATGATGAATAATTTATTATTAAGAATTATTTACACATAAGTTAAAACATATTACTTACTTTAGTATATAGTTTTGCTTGTATTGATAGCAAGCATTAACATCACCCGATTCTATATATTTTATATTAAACACTTACCTGCAAAAAGTATACATGTAATTTCTAAATTCGTATGTTCCAAAAGTATAAATCAATTTTTCTGCCTAAAATTTTATTAAGAATTAATGATATAAAAAATTACCATATTCCCATCACTTTCCAAAATTTGTGTGGTAACATTCAAATGCAATGGAATCTCTATCCTGCATGATTTTTAAATTATATACTTGTAATATACTGTCATAAAGCCATTTGTGACAAAAATTTGGTCATTTTTGATAATTACTTACCTCCTCATCTGATATAAAAATATACAACAACTTTACCCCATAAAAACATAGCTAAATGTCTTGGAAAACATAAAACAACTCCACTACAAGCATATATCAGGTGTTAAAGATACAGTTAAGTTTTTTTTTTGCAAATAGCTTTTGAATTGAGTAATGCTGACTTGCCTGAGCTTGAATGTTTTCTTTCTTGACAACTAAAAAAGAACATTTCAGAGCTTTCCTTTTTATATCCCCAATAGTTGGCTTAAATATTTACTGCTAGTTTAAATGCTGATTGGGAGGTAGATACAAGAGGATCAGGTAAATAATTCTTTAGTAATTACTTTTTACCTTTCTTTTACTGAATTGCATGTTGAGACAATTGTTCCTAAACTATTTTACCTTGCAATAAACAATTTAATACTACAAGTAGAAGTTCAGTCTCCTGGTTTTTCTTATGTCATTACATATTTCTTTGGCGGAAGACCCCATACCACACTTTCTATCTGAGATATGGAAAGAAGTATATTCAACATTTTCAACAACATGGAATTTCTCAAACAATTTAAGAATGAACTTAATATGTTTACATGGTGCATGATTATCTGAGCATTCACATGTATACCAAGCCGAACATGATAATTTTACACACCTGTAATGGCATTGATCACACACACACATAGCCTCTTTCGGAAATGCTACCATAATCTTTTTAACAACATAAAATACATCTCCATTAGTCCACGATTTTACAAACCAAGAATTTGTTGCCTGGTCATAAATATCTGTCAGGAATCTTCAATTCATTTTGAAATGGAAATAGGTTGTGAGGATATAAACTGGGGAGAGTACCATTTAAAATTCTATAATGTGCTAAATATGTGCCATGCTGTATTTTCAACAAACTATCTGCTAACAGTTAAATTTTCATTTTAAAATAATTGGACATTCATGTATTGTGAATATAGATTAACAATATATATTTTTATCAGTATTGGCATGCAGAAGTAGATGATGTGACTTATACTATTAGTAGGCACAATTACAATAATTATCATCAAAATATTTATTGAAAGCAGGCTTTTTATCAGTCGATGCAATTTTAAAATTTTCCATTATTTGTTTACATCTGATTGAACTTATTCCTTCCAAATGAGATACTAGAGAAATTTCCCTTCGCATTTCAAAATTGGAAAACAAGATCATTTAATCATTTCTTCCAAGTGCATTGAAGGCGTAATGCAATTAATTTTTAACTGGGCACCCTTTCTCTCAGAATGTTGAAACACAATACATATTTCCTGTATTTAATTTATCAGTAATAACATGAGCAACAGAGTAAAGCATTCCTTATTAGTCAAGTACAATTAAACTTCTATTAACCGAATACATATTCCAATAGCGAAGATTTTTCAATACCCATTTCAAGATTAGCTTTAATGAACTCTATACAAGTTTTATAAACCAGTTGAAATGCTTGATTATGCTTTG
The DNA here is from genome assembly GCA_019973975.1 of Trichonephila clavata. NCBI lineage: Eukaryota > Metazoa > Arthropoda > Arachnida > Araneae > Nephilidae > Trichonephila > Trichonephila clavata. The sequence continues at coordinate 7,432 of BMAO01027081.1, forward strand.
AAAAATATATTATACTGATCCCTTAATAGTCTTTATAAAGAGTGATTCTACCAAGATATTACATTAATATTTGGAATATAGAATCTTTGATATTTCTATACAACTAGTTTTTCTTTTATATGTCTAGGAAGCTTCACATGTTAGCAAATGTGTTAAATATCTAAATCTACAATTTCACTCATGATATGGAAAAGGTTAAGGGAAAGTTAAATCTCAACATATTGTGTAGATCTTTACATGTGATTCGTATAAAATTTTTTGCAATAGATAATACATTCCAATAATGATTTTTTTCTTACTTTAATTAAATAAATGTATTTTCTTATTAAGAATAGTGTTATTACCTTTGGTAGGATCCTAGCAGGGCACCCTTCTTTTACAAGAACACCTCCAGAAAATTTATATTTTCTATTATTATTCTCACAATCATTTAAAAATTTAGCCAAACAATTTACCTCATATATTTACGCTAATTTTTCATAACAATCAATAGAACTTTCGATTTAACGACAAGAAAAAGTTTTACACTCACGAGATCCGCCAAGGGGGCAATCACCCAGCAGGAACTAAAAAAATAATGAATCTACTACAATGGTAAATACCTGGAAATTTTAAAACGTATTATTAAAACATTATAAATAATCAAAGCATAAAATTCTTACATTCACGTGATCGGAGAATCGAGCTTTTACACGGCAGAAGCTAGAAAGTCGATGAACGGAAAATGTTAATTACATCAAATCAAAGCACAAAATAAAATAAAAATACAATATAAAAAGAGTAAAATAATAATAATTCAAAATTATGAATCAAAGTTTTTAGTTGTTCACATAAGTTAGAAATTCCATAAATCAGCAAATATGTTAAAATGATGGAAAACTTAACAGGAAATTGATACAATATAAAAACTGCAAAAAAATGTAACAATCAAACATTATAATTCAAAATTATAAAATACCTAATCAATAAATCTCCCCGCTAGAATTTTATATACGAACCTTCCAGCACGAGCGCTATAGCAAGAATGATTTTAGTAGGTTCAATTAAGCCAACGATGAACTTGGCGATTTTCAAAAAGAGGCCAAAAATATCAAAGTAACCCATCCTTGTTTGTAGATTATAGGAATAGGTGCTGCCAACGAAATTGCGCATTACACGTTCGGCCTTGTTTGTTCCTTTTATCTGTCACTATCTATAATCATGTGTTAAGCGTATATAGCCCGTACACACGCCAACTAAATCGACCAATCAGCAAGGCACGCAAGCTCTGTAAATAAGGTACCGTTAGGTGAAATTTATATAGTGAAGTAAATTTATATATATTTCATTTGACAAAATGTATGGTTGAGTGAAAAAGCAGGCTTTTAAGTGTCTGTGACTGTTATAGCGTATCTACCGCTATTCTATTTTCAGTCGATAAATGGTGACTTTGGTCAAGGTAAATTGTATATAATAAAAAGTTCAGTAAATGGCAGGAACAACCAGGGCTTGTTTATTTTCTGTTTCGAAGTGTGCTCATGTATTTAATCGTGTTCATTTCAGAACATCCACTGCTAGCTTTGGTTTCCCTGGGTTTAAAATAGCAGATAAGCTCCATTCGAGACAATTAGCTCAAGATTTCATTTTTAGGTTAAATCATAAGGAAAGAGCTATTCTTCTCGACGAACTTCAAAGGTTTCAAGCACAAGCGGCTGCTATCAAAGGTTTTTATGCATTGCCTTTTTCTAGAATATTTTCTTTGTTTCATAATATATTTGGATCTCAAAAAAATATAGTTTTAGAATTTTTAATTATTACTAAACCATAAGAATATTTAATAAATGTTGTAATTATAAAAGCTATGAACCTGATTTTATTAATAACTTTAAATATTGATTTCCTTTGAAAATATAGTCTAATTTAAATATATTATGCTGGAATTCCCAATTTCACTTTAGTAACTTATCCAAAAGAGATTTGTGTATATTTCTCTAAGTGATAAATCAGTTTGATTTCTATTTTGCTTGTGCATTTCGTAGCTTCTCAAAGTGATTTAATTATGTGTTTTTCGTGTTGTGTTTAACTATGTGTTTTTTGTGTTGATTAATGCAATTTATTCTCATGGTTTGAATCATTTGAATTCTTATTGTTTTGTTTTAACTAGCATCTAAATAAAATTTAGTTTATTTGCTTCATCAAATTATAATTTTCTGGAATAAATGTTGGGTGTTTTTTTTCTTTCACCATGAAATATCTGTATTATCTTTGTTTGTTGTGATTTCTGAATCAATCAATAACCATTATTTAAAAAATTAGCTTTTCAATTAAAAACACATTTTTTTTAACTTTTAAGTGTTTTTTTTTATATATATTGATCAATTTCAAAAATCATGATAGTTAAAAATCACTATTGCTGCTTGTATTGCAATAGTAGTAGTGTCCAAATGGCTGTGGTTTATAATTGAGCACATAATTTCCTTTTTAACTTTATTGAAGATCATTTTAGATTTCACGTAAATTTGTGACTAATTTTATTTTTATAATAAATTAACTTTGGTTTAAAAATGTTGTTAAATAATAAGTAATAAAATGTCAAATGATTAATAATGGGAATTCCTATTATAGCCTACCTCTTCATAAAATTTTTTCTAGTCTTGTCAAAATGGCACCAAGGCAGGTTTTTAAAAGTAGAGTCCAAGTTACATTGAAAAAACATGGTGTTTTGTCGGAAGGAGCAAAAATGGCAATCGCTTAGGACTTTAAGAACTTCATGTAAAATTCAGCTTCTAGAAATAGGAACTTTTTAAAACTTATGAACCATTAGATGAAAAATTTAGGATGTGTAGAACATGAAAAACCTTGTCTTCTAAAAGCAGGAAATTAAGAGCATTCTATTGAGTAAAAATGGATATATACAAAGGACAAAAAGGAAGAATTATTTTTTAACTTTTGAAAAGTAGGAAATTAGGAACATTCTGAAAAGAACAAATCAAAGTTTGAAGGACAAAAATTGAAATGTTAAAACTTATTGAACAAATTCCTGTAGATATTAAACACATTCTAAAGTTACTCAAATGACTTTTGCTGAACCATGTACCTCTCTTACAGCTTGCCAATTCTTTTCTCCTTGTGAATGACCTCTCCATAAATTTCACTTTTTTTCCAATTGCAGCATCTAATAATTACCACTTTTTTCACAAAAAACAATTAAACTTTGCTTTCTTTTCATTATAAACAACAACCAGTACTCACTGGTATTATCCAAACAACAGCAGAGCATCAAAATATGAAAATGACTGATACCGCTGTTATATATGTGTTAGTAGGGTTACTGAAGTTTACATAACTTATGATAATTACTAATTACATATGCCTAATGGTCACTCAGTCTCTTGTTTTAATGAATGTAAAAGAAGGGTAACTTGCTTGGCAACAAAGAAAAAGTTCAAAAATCAGGGGTGGGCTATAATAGGATTCTACCAATTTTCATATGATTGGGTGCAATAAACTAAAATTGTACTTAAGTATCATTGCAATCATATTGATGAAGTATGCCAAAAGAAAGACAAAATGGAAGTGTTGCTTAGGCATGCGCATGTTCATTATTATTATGGGTTTATAATAAGCTATTCAATCATATGTTTGGTATAAATAATTTGCATTAAAAAAGTGACACACACCAGCATTTGGCAAAATTTTTTGATTTGTTAATATTTTTTCATTTTGTGAAATTGACTGAAAGTAATTTGTGAACACACAAGTACCTAATTTTTCATCCCCCCCCCTTATTATACTTATTGAAGATGTATTGCTACAATTGTTGAAATTTTCTTTTGTTTTTTAGAAGATGCTAAACCAGAACCTCCAACGAAAGCTCAGCTTAAAACATTACTTGCACACAGTGCTGTACCTTTCATTGGATTTGGATTTCTTGATAACCTGATAATGATAGTTGCTGTGAGTATTAGTATGATATTTTTTTTTTTGATCATTTTGCAACTTTATAATATTTTTGTGTTAGGGAACTAATTCGTTATTAATACACTGCATGCTGAACATATTTTTCATCTGATTTTAAAAACCATGCCAAATAAGATTGTGGTACTCAATAGTTTTTAATCCAAGATGGTGGCCTAGTACTAAGAACTAAGTATGAAAATAATTTTAAAAAATGGCTTACTCCTGATGAAAGAGTTAAGTTATATTAATTTTAAAAGAAAAAATAAATAAAATAAGCAATTTTTTTTTTAAACCAATTGGAAAAATATGAGCATTGGGATTTAAAGTAATAGAATACAAGGTGTTTAGAAATGCTAGGAAAAGATGCAAAGAAAAATATAGATTATATGAAAAATAATAATAATAAGGACAATTGTTAAAAATTTTCAGCCATAAAAAGAAGTTACTCTCAGGATGTAAAAAAATTGAGGTTGAAATTTTATGAAAAGTTTTTAATCTGATTCTGACTTCGCCGAGTACAAACGGAGAATGTGCTCGTTAAATCAGTGGGTCCAAATGGTGTCGCCATCTATCGTGTTGTGTGAGCAAAATCGTACTGTTACCTTCATGGGGGACTCAAAACTTAGGCTAATGACAGGCGTAGATCTAGCCCATTGCCATGATAAATTTCGTGGGCCTCGATCTGACTACATCAGACAGGTGGCATTAGTAACAACAACATTAATATATTTGAGGAATTCAATTGTTTTGATCATAACTTAAATTATTTTCAATACATAAAAAATTCTAAGTTTCTTTAATAAATTACATGGAGCTAGGGACATTCAAAAGTGTATTAATGTAAAATAATGTGGAAAATCACAATTTGCAGCCTGTGAAGAAATAATTATATCTGATAGATTTACTATTGTGTCCATGCAAATTTGCACTGTAAGATCCACAATAAAACATATAGCTGCCAAATTTCTTATCCTGTATGTAAACTATTTTCATTTTACTATCACACTTACCACATTTCATGATCAAAATAAATGAAGTCTTAACCAAGAATAAGATCATTTAAAAAATTCAGACCGATTAGAAAACAAAGTAGACAGAAAATGAGAATTTGGCAATCCTTTTTTGTCCATAAAAATTGAAACTAGACTTGTCATATTCTTTTTAAAAAAAGACCCTATTATTCACTAATATTGTTTAAAATTTCCATGTTCGATAAAACGGCAGAAGACAGAGAACACCAAGTGTGGAAGTGCTTAAGTTTGTGAAAAAATCAAATTAAAATTGTCTGAAATTAATAGGTATACCACCATAAATATATACCAGTACAAAATTAATTTTAATATATTTTAATAATAATAGGGGGCCGGGGGTAGCCTAGTGGTTAGAGCATCAGACTCCGAACCGGAGGGCCTGGGTTCGCTGCCACCAAATACCACCGAGTACATGCTCATTAAATCAGTGGGTCCGAAAGTCTTGTGGGCAGTTGCAGCAGAAACCACGAGTGCAGGGGGCTGGAGAATATTTCCCTCCCTTTCAGTTCCATGCCTCAATTGTGGAGGTTGAGGTAGGTGGTGAAGCCATCTATCGTTAAGAAGTCCAACCTGTCTCACAGGCTCTGGCAACTTGCATTCCTTCCCTTCGGGAAGGACACGACAACAACAATAATAATAATAAAATAATTTACATAGCAATTTTTATAAATAAGAAGTAATTAAAAAGTGATAATAAAAAAATTAATAAAATATTGATGGCAACCACAGAACCAAAATTAAAAATGAAGGTCACCCAACTTGGCAAATGTCAACAACAACTTTACGCATACTGCACCAATATCAGATTAGAATGAGTGTTAGTTATATTGAACTACTAAACTTTGTAACTTTTAAGGTGCACACTTTTCAAATTTTATTTCAGCTGCTAGTATAAATCATGTTTTACTTTTTAGGGAGATTACATCGATGCTACAATTGGAATAACATTGGGAATTTCAACCATGGCAGGTAATATATTATAACATAGTTATTTTCAAAATAAATGGAAATTGTAGTATTATGTAAAGGTCTTACAAATCTTGGAAAAATTTCTTATTTAAAATAAATTACTAATCAAACACTGATTTTCAGTTTATTATTAAAGATACCAGCATGAAATTATTAATCTGTTAATGGTGAAATTTTTTTTAGAAATTTGTTGTAACAATTAATTTAGATCAAGGCTGAGTGAATAGCATCATGTAAATAGTTTTTTTGTGATCTGCCAAGACAGTCAGAGAACTAAATAGACAGAAAATGTTCTCTCTGTGTGGATCAACATATACTTGTGAGCAAACTCTTTCTTTCATCAAGATCAATAAGAGTAACAAAAAGTGCTTAGCTGACATTAAGGCAGGTTGGAATGTGAATTTCAACAAGCAATTTCACTCCCAATATAAAAAAAAATTGTAGGAAAGTGTGATACAAAAAACTTATCTCATTAAACTGATTCTAAAATTGTAGCCACCCATCAGTATAGTGGTTAGTGATGTTGATACCTGTGCCATAAAGCCTGGGTTCGAATCCAGGAGAAAGCATAGATATTTGTAAATTTATTGTGCCTGTGTGGCATGGGAAGGGGTATATTTAGAGGACAACTATTTAGTCACATTCAATTGCAAGTCCTCTTGTAAGGTTGGTGGAAGTAGATGAGAGGCCTCTAGCCACCTCCAGGCTGTTTTCCCTTAAAATTTGGGTGGAACTGAACCAAATCATTCTGTCATCTGTATGACGCTTAAAGCTATGGTTAATGACATGCATACGTCTCTAGCCCTTTTCCACAATGAACTCTGTGGGTCTCTGACACCATCAGACAAATGGCATTAGAAACAACAACATGAAATTAAATGTACTTGCAACTATAGATTATATGAAATCAGCCCAATAAGTAAATTGAATAAAATTACCACAATTGTATTTAATTTATATTTATTGTTTTTTATATATGTGGATTTATACCTTTTCTGAGATACAAAGTTTGTTAATGATTGGAATTGTTTTAAAAAATGGTGCAATCCTCTTCTCCACAGCATGGTCCATGAACCAAAAGATTTTTCCACCCCTGGTTTACACAATAACTTGGTTCCCTTTGAGTCATTAATAAAATCACTTAGGCTTTTGCAATGAGATTTTTTGAAGAATGTCATTTTTTTAAAAATTGTCATTTTCCAGAGTGGTTAAAATTATACTGATGGCATTTAGGGTAACTTGGATTATACTGAATGGGTCAGACTAAAATTTCAAGTTGGAAGTTGTGTGAATCATAGGATTGATATTCATGTTGGGGGAAAAAATTTAATTTTACTAACTGATGGTGCTGTAGCTAAGTAAATAAGAAAAATAACAGTTCAGAAATCTAAGAATAACAGAAAATTGTATTAATTTGTGCTATTTTTATTACTTGCATGCCAACGATATGTTAAAAGCACCACTACTTTATGGATTGCCACGCACAACATATCAGTAGGAATAAAGGAAATATTGTGGAAGATGCTTGTGTGCTTTATTAGTTACGCATCCTTGATAAATGTGATCTTTGAGAAAGCTATTGCAGTCAGAAATTCCAAATGTTTATGTTTGGTGACCTTGTTGGCCTAGTCACTGGAAAAGTATGCAGAATGGCATGTTCATCTGAGAAGATATCTTGGAATTGCTTTATTTTCATGTCTTGTCTTATGAGTCGTTGTTCTGCTTTACATGAATAATCTAGTGCCCAAGCAGTCATTTTCCCTTAATGCTGGGACAACATACTCCTCTAGGAATCAGCTATATCCTTCACTTACACACCATGTCATGTGGGGAATGTAATGGCATGAGCATTGGTTTATTTATATTTCAGTTATATCACACAACACCTTTGTATCACTTATAACTCTTATCACAACAGTGTCTAAGTGGAAATGAGCCTCATCTGTTCATAAAATATGTGATTGCTAGTACTTATCCTCTTGCATCTTCATTAGAAACCACAATTCAAAATCAAGATGCAGAAAATGTGCATGTCTTTTGCATTGTGTTTCAATTGTTGCTTAGTATGTTGTAAGAGTATAACTTAAATGTTGTGTAATATCGTGCCCACATTTGACCATGGAATGTCCAGGGCTTGTGTTACAGAGCAGGTACTTGATCTATATAACACATCTCTGTAATATTTTTTTTTAATGTAAACATTGACTACATGATTCACATAACATATATTTGAAACTTTATTCAGATTTGTTCAGAAGAATAGAAGTTACTGGTATGTCTAAGTGTTGTCAGTTTAATTTTAAATACCTTGTTATCAATTAAGAGAGGTATTTAGGTGTTATTTTTCTGTTGTACATTTTAGTAAATTTCAAATGCATTTGTTAATCTTTCTTTTTTTAAAAAAAATTATTTTTAAAAATGAGGATTATAGAAGTGAAATACAAGAAATATATTATTGTGTGATGGTCCATATATTTTAAAAAATATTTTTGAAATTTGAATCATGGTTTATGAATAATTTAAATAGCTGTATGATAAAGTAAAATTTATGGTTTCCTATGGTAATTTTAAAAGTACTAATTGCTATAATGGTAACAAAATAAAATTGGAAATTTTTTTTTAAGTTATGAGCTTATTAAATTTATAGATTATGCATGTGTTTTGTGTTTAAAGTTGATTTGCATGTTTTTTGTTCCCTAATTTAAAATTTTATCTTTTAGCTGCTGGATTAGGCAACACACTTTCTGATGTAGCAGGTATTGGGTAAGGTATTCTAATGTGCAATAACAAAATCTTTTTATGCATTAAAAAAGTTTTTCATTTAAAATTCAGTATTTTAGTATACTGTTTATTTCACAATTTAGGCTAAAATATTCTTTTATTAATTCTCTTATTTGTTTTCATGCTTGGACAAATTTATTTGTTTAACCTTAGTGATTAGAAGTTTAGCAACTTCCTAAGGGCCAGATATATTAAAGTTTAAAGACACTATATCGGGAAAATTTAGATTGAGTCAGGGTATACCCCAAGCATCTGTACTCAGTCCCACTTTATTTTCCTTATCTATCACCGGAGTTGAGACTGAAGCCAATTCTGATCACTGTATGGGATTGTATGCAGATGGTATAATAATCTGGAGCAGTAATGCAAGTTTAATTAGTGCTCGGAACAAAATTAATTCTTTCCTCCTTCAGCGGGAAAAGTTTGCTGTAGAGCTTAAAATTCTTTTTATTCCATCAACGTCTATATCAAGTATTTTTACCACCGACAGGCATCTTTACAGTTATGAGCCTGATATTTATTTACTGGGTAGTCGACTGAATTGTGAAAAACATCCTACATATCTGGGATTCATTCTAGATCAAGAGATTCTTGATCATACTCATATAAACAGTTTTGTTTATAGAGGCAAACAGCGACTGAAAATTTTAAAATATATTTCTGGCAGGGACTGGGGAGAGGACACTCGGACCCTTAAAAATACTTATTTTCTCTCATTCAACCTATCCTTGAATATGGTGTACAGGTCTATCAGGTTGCCTCTGCTAGCAACCTTGATAAACTAAAAAGGGTACAACTCTCTGCTGCCAGAGTCATCACTGGTCTCCACAATTGAGGCCGAGGGATATTGTTTTGTATGAAGCTGACTTGCAACCTCTCAGATGAGGAAGTAGATTTCTGTTGGCTAAATACTTGGCCAATCTCATCAATTTTGGAAACCAGCACAGAACCTCTTGTTATGTGCACAGTTGGCACAACAATCATCACCTTAAGAGATGAAGTCTGCTTAGCTATTCTGAAAGCGAGGGATGGTTACATAATGAAGTAGAGTATGTCTCTCTGGCCCACTGTATGGATGTTACTGCATCGTTCTATGAACAGGTCTTTTTTAACACTGAATTATCCTCATACACTAACAAAGGCACTCATCATCCAGAGTATCTTAGGCAGCTTGCTGTGGAGACTATTCATGATGTCCCGTGTGACACATTACAGATCTATACTGATGGGAGTAGGCACTGCTTTGAAAAGTGGAATTTTCATCGCAAAAAGGGGAATGGTATTCTGACTTCTAATCAGTATTTTGGGCAAAACTCTTAACTATTGAGGAGGCTTTGAAATTTTGCTTTACTGAAAGTGTCAATACAGATATTTGGATATTGAGTGATAGCCAAAGCTCTATTCAGCATCTATCTGAATAGTGGAGGCATGGTGACAGAACGACAGTGAGTATTGTCCAGCTATTAAATAGCTTGAATGCTAATGTTAAGATTTCTTTTTCAGTGGGTACCATCACACATCAATGTCTACAGGAATGAGATTGCAGATGGTTTGGCCCTGTGAGGGCAGCCGTAAAGATTCTACACATGGTGGCTGTCTTACTTTTTCAGAAATTGCTTCCTGGGTCAAACAAGATATCAGTTCCTCTTACAGGCAGGCCCCCATACATGAATGGTTTGAAGGAAACCGCCCTAGTGATGCTTTGCTTGGGACAAGCAGTATGCAAGATGAAAGTACCCTTGCTAGGCTTGGCAATGGACATACTGAAGCTCAACAGTATGTGGCAGGTTTTAAAGTTTACCCTCCTTGTTTGAATTGCAATGTGATTCAAGCTGCTCCTGCCCACATCTTGTATTGGTTGCCATAAGAGCCAGCTGCTCTGCTATAGTTCTTCATTGCTTTAAAACGTACGGGTTCATTGACTTGATCTAGATCTTTCTATTGATCCACTGGAATAAAAGAACAACATAAAAAATCATGTTGAATTCTTTGAGATTCTTTCTCCATAGTTTCTGTAACCTAGTGGCCAGAGTTGCAAATTCCTAGCCGGCGTTATTCCATTCCGTTATCTTTGAGATTCTTTCTCCGTAGTTTCTGTAACCTAGTGGCCAGAGTTGCAAATTCCTAGCTGGCGTTATTCCATTCTGTTGCAGACCCACCATGCACAGCACAGGTTCCAAAAGTGATTCAAGCCCTCTTTACTCCATTTTATTGGAAAATTTCTCCTTCATCCAATCAATAAAATTATTAAGTAAAAGCATATCACACAAACAAATTAATTCAGACGACCATAACATACATAAAAAAAACTTTACCCTTGAAAAGAAAAACTATACACAAATGAAAGCATCACTTTTGCATCCATATGAATAAATGTCACATGACCCTGAACCTGTTTGCATGCCTTGTACCTACTACAAACAAAAAGCCAGGACTATTAGTTCTACAGTTCTTCATTGTTTAAAAATGCACGGGTACATGGACTGGATCTAGATATTTTTATCGGTCAAGTGGGATAAGAACAACAGCAGAAGTTTAGCAAAATCTTTTTCATGTACATACTGTTTCACTGAGATATAACAAAATGAAAATATTTTTATTTTTTCAAGAGTGTTAACATTAACCATTATTTCGAAGTATTGTACTGAATTGACAATTTAAACAATTTTTTTAATCCTTTTAAATACTGCTTTTTTATACTTAGTTATTTATTCTTTGGTAATTGTTGATTAATTTAAGTAGCAAAAATTGCTTGTTTTTTTATGCATTGATTAATCTTTAGAAAAAAACACACACACACATTGGAACATTCAACAGATAACTTTGATATCATGCTGACTGGGTGGTGTAGTTGGTTTGTTGCTGGCCTTCTGCACCCAAGGTTGCGGGTTCCACCCCGGCCCAAGTCGATGGATTTTCATGATGCAGAAAATCAACAGTGGCCATGTCGTATGATTATGCGGCATGTAAAAAAATCCCTTGAAGTGCCCGTTTGGCTTGGGTGCTCTTGGCAAAATTAAATTCCTAAGTTCAATTTCACATCGTCAGATTTCAGGTGCCTCCATCTGGGGAGGAAACTGGGCATCAAAATTACTTGCGGCAATTGGTATTGTCTATATGGTGCCACACTAAAAAGTGATACCAGCTCCTGGGGAATGAATTAAGTATGCAGAGGTAAAAAATACCAATACGCAGTTGGTAAAAAAAAAACTTTGATATCATCTCAACTCTATTTGTATATTTTGATTTTGCCTAGTGAAATAATGACATATTTAATGCAATTTTGCTTGACTGCATAAATTACTGTGCATTAACTTTCCTTAACTTTAAATAAAATATTCATTATAGATTTGTACAAATGAATAGAATAATAGTGTCTGCTGTTTTAAAAGAGGGCTCTTTTTTTATTTGAATACTTATATAATAAACATTATTATTTGCAGTATTGTTTATGAATTAATTAGTGGTAAAAAAAAGTGTATTATTTTGGAAGGTAAAGTGTCATTGGCAAAATTATTGAATGTGTTAATGATCTAGATCATCAAATTATCAAAAGAATTACTAGAATAAAATAAATGCCTTAGTATTTTTCTATGTTTTATTTTCAATGTAATTAATATGCTTAAAAATTACAGATTTAAAAAAAAAAAATTGTGATTTTCGTGAAAAACCGTTTTTGCGAAAAGTAATTTAAACAGTATTTTTTTTTTTTTTTTTGTAAATTTTTTTTATTTAAAAGTATTTTATTTTTGTAATTAATTTGTGAAGTTTGAAAGCATTAACTTAAAAATTATGCCCTAAAAATAATAAAAAATACGTGATTTTACAGTTAGCTAAACCTTGGAGTCGAAAAATAGTTTTGCGCCAAAGACCTTTGAACTGTTTAACCATCGACCACATCTAACTCAAGGGATACATTAAAAAGTTCTGCCTTAAAGATGGCGAAATCAGTAAATTTGGCGAGTGAAAAAGTTATTTTTGCTTCAATTTACATCATTTTTTCTTTAGATAATTTTCAAAATTAAATCATTATAGATGTTAGATTAAGATGACAAAATGCATTCAATACATTTCTAAGAATCATTTAAAATATTTATCAGTATCAAAATTTTTGTTCTCTTTCATAAAACTTGTGGTTTATTTTAAAATAATGCCTAATGTATAAATCTTTTTTGACATATAATTTCATAATAAAAACGCAAAATTTGCCCACTTCGAAATTTTTTTTTTTAATTATTCAGTTAAATAAGCATAACTTCCTTAGAAAAAAAATAAAAGCTATGTTCAAATAAAAAAATTCTTCATTATTAATTGCGTGTTATTAATATATCAAAAATCACAAAATTGGCATGCCACAATTAATTGTTAAATGAATATTTTTAATCAATATTTGTATAAAATAATTAATTAATTTTGTTTTGTATTTTATGATTTCTTCTAAAATGAATAAATATTGATATATTTAAATGAAAATGATTTTTAAAAAGTTCATTGATCATTTAGAATCAGTGATTAAAAAAATAAAATGCCGAAAACTATCTATTTTTTTAAAGAATTTTAAAAAAACTTTTTTTTACAAAACAATGATATTTGCCTATTTTATGGTTTTTTTTCTAAACTGAATCAAAATCGTTGCGTTTAAATAAAAATGATTTTTAAAACTTTCAGAATGTGATTTAAAAAATAAAAAGCCAAAACCTTTTCTGAACAAATTTTAACAAAACACTCAAAATACTTAAAACAATCATTTAATAATTTCTTTTTTTATAAAGATAATTGCATGAAACTTTTTCCCCGTGTGTCGAACATTTCAAAATATCCTCACAATTTTACTTCAAGATCTAAAATAGTAGTAAAGTTTTGTAATTTGAAAAATTTCTACTATTCTTTCTTTTTTCAACATACAACTATTTTTAAAAATGCTACATTTTCATTTCCGGTGACTAAAAAATTGCAACGAAAGAATTGAAAAGCGAGTGAGTGATTTATAAATTTGCACTGTTCGCCTATTCGAGGGTTTTTGAAGACAGACCTTGAAATTTTCAACCATGATCAAGTGACGAGGACAATACCTAAGCTTTTACCCACCTCTCCTAACTACCACACCACACCACATAAGAACAAATTTTGAAAAAGGGAGTTTTAATGTCATAGTTAAAGAAATCACTCGCATCGCGCATACACACACTTAAGTGCTATCATCCTGAGGGAAACAGGAAATTCCCATGGGGATTAAGTTATTCACTGGTAAAAGCCTGTGCAACGCCGGGCTAAGTGAAGAGGAAAGAAACAAAGAAGTAAAAGTAATTTCGAGAAATAATATTGGAAGTGCTGATTTTGTGAAGAGAAGGGAAAATGTTAAACAAGAAAGCCATGACACACACTCACGGGCCATACACTCACATCGTACGCGTCACACCCACACAAAAGTGCTGTCGTCAGAAAGAAAGGAGGAAATTAACATGGGGATTAAGTTATACTCTCGGTAAAAGCCCGTGCAACGCCGGGCCGGGTCAGCTATAGTTAATATATATATTTGATATTGAGTAATATATGAATGTGATAATTTGATTGGTTTGGATTATTTTAGTTCTGCATGGTATGTGGAACGGATTGCATCGAAAATTGGTGTGAAATCCCCAACCTTAACACCTGCTCAAATGGCCTTGTCTAGGTCTCGTTGGTGCATTAATCTGGTAAGGAATAATTGATCAATGATTCTATGTTACCAGTCATCATTAAAATTATTTACTTTAAATCGAAAGAGTATTATAAAATAATGAACTATAGACGTGTAAAGGAAATCAGTAGCTCTTTATTCCTCATTTCTTGATTCATCTTTTTAATTTCATTTGCCTTTTTTGTGTATAAAATTAACTAAATTATCTTAAAATATATTGATGTAAATAACTTATTTTTTAATTTAATATTAAGTGATTAATCAAAAGGTAAAATGATTAATGATAAAAATACCTAACTTAAAAATTGCTAACTTTTTATAGAATTGCTTTCAGTATATCACAACAAAGAATTCTTAAAACTCTGTAAATTCTGAAGGGTAAAACCAAATGGTCCCATTATTTGGATCGTGCTGTAATGTGTTTCTTAATGTATTCATGTTCTTAAATGTTAAGGTATTCAAAATGTGATAGCTAATGAGATTGCTTACAAATTGACATAAGTAAATACATCAAAAATAATTTGTACAAAATTTTAAAAATTGAGGTTTGCTACTACTTATATTTGTATATGAGAGAGAACATGCAGCATATCTTAACATTCATATTAATCAATAACAAAACAAATTGAATATTTATATTATTAATATTAAATAATTTGGGATGGATGAATTCATGGCAAGGGGACTATTTATTTTGTTACCTTTTGTTTATTACTGAAGACAAAATTACTACCTTTTTCTTTCTTCTCCAAAATAATTTTAAATTTTGCAAACTGTTTCACTTTATATATTTTTAGAAAAAAATTTATAGGTAATGCAACAGTTACAAAATTGTTTCAAAATTTTTCTTTCACTTTTATCTGATGAATAAAATTTTTAACTTTATTGTGGTCCGTTTCCTTGTTAATTTTGCAGCATGTAATATTTTAAAGTGTTTTCTGTATTATGTAAAAATATAAATTCATGCAAAAACATTTTTTTTGCTTAGTTATTAAGAATTATTTGTGTTCAGTAACAATTTTAATGTAGGGCCGGGCATTGGGAGTGACCATCGGATGTCTTCTGGGAATGTTTCCATTACTTTTTCGGAAAAAAGATGTGACTGTAGTTGAAAACCAGTGATTAGACCTCTCAATGACTAATAGCCACAAGAAGTAGAATTTTTTATATTCTCTACTAATCCAGTAAGTATTTTTTTTATAAAAAAAATAATAATTTTGCAATAAATAGTTAGAAGTAAATTTTTGTGAAATTGAAAATTTTAGGTATGAAGCAAAAGCCTTATTGTATTTCCTTTTTATAATTATAAATTGAAACTCAATTAAATTATACCCCAATAATTTGCTTTAAATGTATCACTTAAAAATTGTTATATTACTCTGGTGTGCAAAACTTAAACAACTGGTATTTTTTCCAAGAGAAATCTGAGAGGCATAAAATTCAGAAGTTCGAGCCAGCATTTTGCTCTTAAACAATGAGAGTATAATTGCACGAAAATGAATACAATATAGTATGGAATTGAACAAAAAAGGTTTTGACCCTGATAAGGGAATGGGAATTGCAATATATGGCAATATGTTATGCATTGGAATATGTCCGTGGAACGCTGAGTTAAATAGATGAGAAAGAAACCTGTCTCACAATGAAAAGAAGTGAACAAATTTTGAAAAAGGGAATTTTAATGACATAGTTATAAAAATCACTCACATCGCACATGTACACACACACAAACATTGAAGTGCTATCGTCCTAAGGGAAACAGAAATTCCTATGGGGATTAACCCCTTAACAATCGGATAATTTTGAAAAAAAACGGTCCTAAAAGTGCCTATTTTTTTTATTCAAGAAAATTATATAAAACTAAGTACATGTTCAATATATGTATTCATTTTTGATTTTTGGATTAATTTTTAGCTTGAAATACAAAATTTAATTTTTTAAGTAAAGCAAACATTTAAGGTTATAATCACTGAGTGTTGGCTTTCCAACAAAGAGGAAAAATTTTAAAAACATGTGTTTTAAATATTAAATGAATCGTATTATACTTTTGCATAAAAGAACTAAACATTAATATTTTTTTTTGTGAGATAAGTTTCAAAACATGCGATGCAAAGGCCAAAATCACAAACTGGACAGTAGTACCAAGTTTCCTTTCTGCATCTCTTATTGTTTTCATCTCTTTTGAAACAAAAAAAACTTTACATTCTCTTGATGATTACCACTTCTTATTAGTTGGAGGTATTTGTCTAATAAAATGTCGTTTAATCAAACGGTTGGGGCTATTCTCCAAATTTGGCTGACCTCTCTTTGCAGTGGTTTCTGATATAGAATACTTTCCAATAAGTTCATCTACTAAAGATAAACGAACATCAAATGTGATTTTTTACCTCCTTGTTTTTTATAAATAAGGTACTTGTTCAAAATAGTTTGATCTAACAAATAAAAAAATATTTTCTTATAGTACTTCATACCTCATTTTCGAGCAATTCAGTAATCTCCAATATATTGGTCTACAATGTCTACTGCTCCGATATTTTTATTGTAGTCAGTGACAAAAAATTATTAAAAGTACAATCTTATTTACATCCTGATTAACTGTATAATGTATATAATATTAAAAAATATATTTATTTTTTTATCAGTTTTTTTCTCCAGAATTTTTACTCGCGTGTTTTTACGAAGAGCGCAACTGAGTACTTGACCTAAGATTAAAAAATCGTATCGCTAATATAAATGTTTGTTGTGCTTGACATTTAGAAAAAAGGAATAATTATCGCAAAACACGTTTAAATAATCTGGTGTAGAGATTAAGAAAAAGAAACAATATTCCGGGCTTAAGAAATAGATTTTTTCAAGCTTTTATGGCAAGTTACTTTTCAACACTCCAGCCCGGAAATATCACGGGCACGAGGAATAGAGAGGGAAATTTCACCCCGTGAATTTGACGGGAGTGAGAGGCAAGGGGTTAAGGGAGTTCATCCATGTTACGGACTACTTTTAGAGAATTTTTTTTGACAACCAGTAAAAAGATAGAACTTTAAGTTTTTTTTATCATTTATTTATATGTATTTTAAAAGTATGTATATAAATGTTTAGCCAAAAATATCCAATAGAGCATGAATTATAGCGCTCTAAACACACCAGCCTCGAAAAAGCGGACGCTCACTTCCTCCACGATTTCGGCTGATTGGCTTGTCTGAAATAAAAAAATTAACAGTGTTTTAATCTATAAGCTTAAATGTACAGAATGGACTATACTCAATTGAAAATATCAAAAACTGGATGTTTGGTAGACATCTGAAGGAAAAATTTCAAATTTCATGGGGTTTTTTTCTTATGTTTTTGTTATAAAAATTATAAATATTTTGAATTTTGGAATGATCGTAGTCCATTTGGTGCATATATACATGCTGAATCTACCCTATAAATTTGAAGTAAATCAATCAAATCGTTCTTGAGATATGATGGAGGAAAGTTTGAAAAACTCAGTTTTGAGAAAAACGCATTTAAAGTTTCAAGTCCGATTAAAACAATGAAAATCTTAACTTACCCTCAGTCGGCAATGCCTAGTAGCGAAGACTAAAACCCGTTCGAGGACATTTTCAAAAACTATAGATATTTCCTTTTAAGCCTCTACAAACTTATATGAAAACATAATTGCATAGAATGGTCAATGGTATCAAACCGTCTGTACACAATAGGCCCAGCCTTCGATTGCCAACTCAGTGCTCCAAGCAGCTGCTCTTCTAACACTTGCTTCTTTATAGCGACTTTGAGTTTTAAAAAAACACTTTACCAATGTATTCTAGACATGTTAAAGAAGCAATTTATCAAAAAAAAAATTTTATTTTTTGAACACATCACATGGGTAAACCCTTTTAAGTTATTCACTCAGTAAAAGCCCATGAAACGCCATGCTAAGTGGATGAGAAAGAAATAAAGAATTCTAAGTAATTTCGAAAGAGAATATTGGAAGTGCTGATTTTGTGAAGGGAAGGGAAAATGTTAAATGAGAAAGCCTGTGCAACCGTGGGCCATGCACTCGCATCGTACGCATACACACCCACACATAAGTGCTGGCATCAAGAAGGAAGGAGGAAATTAACATGGAGGTTGAGTTATACACTAGGTAAAAAGCCTGTGCAATTCCGGGCCATGCACCTAGTGAAAGTATAATTGCGCAAAACTGAATGCAGTATAGCATGGAATTGAACAAAAAAGGCTTCATCGAAATAGTATCATTACACATGATTATCTGTCCAAGAAGAAAAACAACAAGCAGATGTTCCTTGATGTGGAATATGCCCTGCCCTTACTGTAATGGTTGCTTTGCTCCATCTCTCCATACTTAGCACCAGATTGTCCAAAAGTTCTTGTGATGCTCATTCCTCAGTCAGCATATGTTTCAGTTATTGATGTTTCCCGGAGGATGGAATTGTTCTACAAAGCATCTCCCCAAGTCATCCCACATGTGTTCTATGGAATTTAAATCAGTGGAGAATGTTCACCAATTCATTTGAGTGATATCTTCACTTTCCATTTGCTGTTGAACATTAACAGTCCAGTGTAGCCATGCAATGTCAAAACGAAGTCTGATCCAGTAGCACGTCTAAGCAGACACGCATGTAAGGTTCACCTCCTTATAATAGTGATCTCCAGTTACAGACTGTTCAGTACAGAAAGGGGGAACTGAGCTCCATGTTTACTCTGTCGAAAACATTGAGCTCAGTCCGCCCTTTCAGAATGCCTCTCCGGCCGACAACTTCAAGACCAAAGTGGCTGTCACTTCCCATAATGTTAGGGGGATGAAAGCGTGTCTCAACCTCTCTTAAAATCTACTGGCATTGGTAATCGCTTATGGTACTGAAACTACTCTTTTCCATAAAGAGGACACAACTCCATTGAGAAAATATCTGGTTTTTGTGCTCCTTACACCACTCTAAACAATGGAAGCAATGACCAACTTTCAAAAGGATGTAGTTTTCAGGGTGGCAGGCAAATAGGCCACCTTTGTGAAGGCTTCTGGCCACAGTAAATTGCAATGTTTGTTGCCCTGTTGCTGTACACAGTTGCTGAGCAATGATGTTTCCTGACTGGTATCGGGCTTTTCTTTTAGTGTAGGATGATATATTGGACATCACTGCAGTTGTTTTCCTAAGACAGCCACCACCAACCTTTTTTAACAGCTTTACCTATGGTTTTGGAGGCTTTCTAAGCATGCAAAATGAAACTTCTGTTGATTCCAAACTCTTAGCTACACTGTTCAAATTACTCCCCTTCTCCAGTTTTCCGATCATTCTTCCATGTGTAAAGTCTTCCAGGTGATTTCTTCTAGCTGTATTTTGTGAAAGAACTCACTTGCAGCAAATGTCTTCATTGCACCTCTATTCTTCCTTTTATTGTAGTCTTGAGCTGCGTGGTCCGACTCCATCCATTTTGCATACACTCATGTCGCCTGTGACTTTTTGTTACTGACATTTGCATACGCATCACCTTTCTACTTAATTGAGTGTACATTGTACTGCTAGCAATAACCCTTTTTCTGCAATTTCATGCCCATCTGCTTAAAATTTACATTGTTGCTTATGTTTTGCACACCTGTGTAGTTTTAATAAAATGTAGCCCTTGTAATATTTCAGTGAGTAGTCATTTAAGTGCTACAACTTCAATTTTTATTTTAATGAGTTTTTCATTTCAACTTACAAGACATCAATTGATAGAATAAATGTATTTAGTGTGAATATTAATTATCATTTAAACAGTTGATTCCTTTTTTAAATGACTAGAAAGCAATTTTTCTTTTAGTGTGAAATAAATCAAGGTAGTTTGTTTTTAAATTAATTTTTGCTTTTGTACTATTGTCTGTTTTTTTCCCCTTCTTTTTTTAATTGAATGATATCTATGAAGACCTCTTTGTGTAAGACTATAACTTTTTGTTTTGTAATTTCTTAAAGAATATTTTTGGAAATGGCAGACTTTTTAATGCATCTAGGACCATGATCACATATGTAATCATGCAATTATTTCTTCTTGGCTCTTAGTATACGAGATAGGCCTTTCTAAATCTTGAGGCTTGTGATCACAGTGGTTCAAATTTAAACATTTTGTTTGAATTTTTAAAGGGCACTAGATGGTCACTGGAATTTATTTTATTTTCAAACAATGTTCCACAGAGCATTGACCTTCAATATGTTTTTTGGGATTCAGGTTTCTTTTGTTTGGATTTGGAACGTTTGAACAATTGCATGTGTTTTGATTCTTTTAGGAGAATTGGGCACTTAAAAAGCTGCATTTTATTTGGTGCTATTTTTTATTATTATAACAAAGTAGGAAAAGGACAACATTGAATTGTTTATAGTTAGTACATGGGAGGTATTTATACTATAAACTCTAACATGCATCACTATACAGCTTTTGGAAAAACTTTTAAGTGATACAGAAAATTATTTTGGGGGGCCTTTGGGCAAGGTATCATTATATTCAGATATACTTCTCTAGAAACAAAAGGAAAAATTGATTTCATCCTTTAAATTTTATAACAAATTATTCCAGAGATAACCAAGTCTACATAAAAATACAAACTGCAATATACTACCAATCCTTTATCATTTACAGGATTGGATTGATGTCATTTTCCAAATTAATATGTACATTCTTATCGTAATAAATCAATAAGATTGTATGTAGTATGCAAAAAATACTCCTTAAAAAAATATGTAAGTATTAATGCAAAACTTGCAACAAAAAGTATCATTTTGAACAATCTTTTAAAATGTGTCTTAAATTTCAAAATTTTAAGTATTATTTAGTAATTTTATATCATTTATATTATTAGAAAATTGACTGCAAGAAAAAAAATTTTTTTTTCATTTAATGTTACTTGAATACTCATATGCAAGTTTATAAGACTGATGTGCACTGTCAAGAAAAAATAGATTAATTTTTCAATTTGCTGGGGGGGGGGGAATGCTACCATACTGTTAATAACTACACTAATAAGGACTTTATAAATACAAAAAAAAAAATCCATTAAATTCATTATTTTTACAAAATTTATTTGGATATATCATGCAGTTTTATTTTTAATTTATTCATTTTTTTCCCCCTGCAGGATCTTACTTTTTAAATAAAACAATTTTCTTTAAGATTCTCATTTTTTTTTAATGTCACAAAAATTTTATTTCTGTATATTTAGATACTATTAATTATAACAACCTGTAAGTTTTAGCCTATTTAACTGCTGGAATGATTTTAAATAAAATTAGGATTAATGGAGAAATTGCTTAGCCCTGTGTGTACATATTTTTAGGAACATGCAGCTTGGGAGAGCATTGAAATGATTAAAAAACTTGGCATCAGCCAGAAATGTTAAACTGAAATTTCTGAAATATTTTTAAAGCAAAGTTTTTTATACAGTCTGTTTGAAAATTCTTAGTGATTGAAAGAGAAAAAGATGTTAATGCAATGCTAATTGTTTGAAATATGATTTTAAAATTTTCAAATGAAATTAATGTTGCTATGTTTATGTAATACAAAATCTATATTGAGAATAGAAACTTTATTTATTACAAATTATTTGCATTTTCAAATATACCAGTTGCTGATAATATATATTTTTTTCTTCTAGTTTCCTTAATACCCTCTTCAGCTGAAAAACAATCATAATCTTGAGTGGAGAACTCTTGATTTTAACCCAACAGAAGCTACGCACACAGCTTTGGCTTACTCTCTTTTCCATGCAAGGAACCCTCCAACATATCCAAGATCTGGGAATGTGAAATACTGTTGAGTTTAGAACAAATGCAGCTTTTTTAATATATTTTATTTCTTTGACTGAATCTTTAGATCTGAGTAAACACTTTTTTTATTGTTATGTTCTC
Organism: Trichonephila clavata; assembly: GCA_019973975.1. Taxonomy (NCBI): domain Eukaryota; kingdom Metazoa; phylum Arthropoda; class Arachnida; order Araneae; family Nephilidae; genus Trichonephila; species Trichonephila clavata. Next base: position 29,712 of record BMAO01027081.1, read on the forward strand.
AATATCCCTTATTTGTTTTGATTCAATATTAATTGTAATTCTTTATTTGGACATTTCTGGACAGACTATACATCCACATGATACACCTTTCAGAAACTTGAAAAATTACTCACGTGGCCCATCCAGGATATTATATTATAAACAAAACTTCAGATTTAAAATAACAATTCTGATTGGAAGAGGAACAAGATGACCTAGCCAGTCTGTCTTCCTTCAGCCATCATTTTCTCGCATTCTAGCCATGAAAGCATTCGACCACACGTGCTAGCTTTCTGCTCACTAATCCCTTTCCATATTCCTTCACTGTAGATATCAGTGCCAGCTGTAGATTTCCATATTTTTCTACTATCTTTATAGGCAGTGTCTTCATTGCTAACAAACTGAGGATCTAAAGTACACAATTTAATAAAACAAAAAAAATGTGATTAGTATGCAATTAATCACACAGTTTACACAAATTTGTCCTCCTTTCATTATTGTTTAGTCCCAGGTTTCATCTTGTCTGCTGATGCTGATGTTATATTTCGCCCCTCATGCTCTCCAATTTTGGTTACATCATACCGGTCATGATGCTAAATCTTGATCACTTGGAAGGGTCCAAAATACATTGGTCAGAGTTTCAACTTGTTTCCAAATTGAGTTCTCGTGATTGCTACCAATTCCCCTTCTTGTACTGATAAGCTTCTTCATGCTTTCTGTTGTAAGTTCTATGCTTATTCTCTTGAATTTTCAAAGTGTTGTCCTGATTTTGATAGAGCTGATCTTGACTCTCTTTCTCAAGTAAAGTTATTTTGATGATATCTTCAGAACTTTTCATTTTGATTCCTAAGAGCAATTCAAATGGTGAATACTTAGTGCTGCATGGAGGTATGCTGTTTAACACACATTGTAGTGAATTGACATGACTGAACTGTTTCGTAGGGTCATGGATGGACCTCTTTGTCAACACTGGAATCAGGACTCCAAGTATTCTTTCAACTTTCCATTCCCTCTTTGTTCTTCCGTAGTTATTTGCACTCGATTAATTTTTCCTTAGCACTCAATAGTCTTCAAGTTCCTTAGATCAGATAGCTGCTCCTCTGTCACTAATTATACGTGTAGGATTTCCAAAGGCATCCTGTAAAAACTTAAGCCTTTCCATATCCTCCTGAGGTGTAGTGTTTGGGTTTTGATATACCCAAGTAAATTCCGTGAATGTGTCAATAGTGAATATATGAAAATTTTTATTTGTGTGCTGTTGGCAATTGTCCAATAAAATCCATATGATATGTTGACAATGGTAGATCCTCCTTAGGAATAGGATGCAAGTCTTCTTTTCCTTCTCCCCTCAGGGGGCTCACCTTTTTTAGGTGAGTACGGGTATCACAATCCCGAGGTGCTCTAGTGATCTTTTCCCACAGGGTTTACTGTCTTTGGTAAACACTGGCTTCATGAACCCGGGGTACCCTAGTGATCCTTCTCTATTTTCGACCCTCTTTCTTGTCATTCAATTCTTTCTCTCTTCCCGTCTAGACCACAGATATTAAAACAAATGTTTGGCGCAGTATAGTCGAAATCGGCTCTTGCGCCAATAAACCCCAAAATCACTCACTCACTTCTTTTCCTTCTCCTTATTAACCATTCAACTCAATTTTTAACACATTATCGATACAAGATAATTTCATAAGTCTTACCTGTATATAGCAGCTTCTTAATATATTCATCAGTTTCTTATGCATTTGTATGTCAATTCGTCACCAGTATAAAGGGAGATGTCTGCTTAATGCATCTACATGTTGCATTTGTTTTGTATGACAATGTACTACTACAAACTGAAATTCTTCAAAAAAGCTTTGGTGTTAGTTTCTTTTTGTTGAGTTTTTGCAAATGCTGCACAATCTGTATAAATTTTGAATTTTCTTCTCAAGAGATAATTTCTCTAGATCCTCTATTTGCAAGTACTTCTAGCTGTTCATAACTCTACAACTTTTTTTCTTCAGTTGAGCTCTTCTTACTCATGTAATGTATAGGCTAAAAATTTCCATCATCATCTTTCTGGAAAAAAAACATCACATAACCAAAGTTTACATGCATTTGTATGAAGTTCTAACTTTGCGCCTTTTTTTAAAAGATGTAATATGGGTTCACTCGACAAAGTGTTCTTAAAATTTTGAAAAGCTATTTTTTGTTCATGGCTAAATTCAAAAGGTATGGATCACTAAGAGGTCCTATAATGGTATATGAAAGAATACATTTTCTAAAATATCCTGTTTTAAACCAAGAAAACACTGCACATCTGTCATGTTCTTTAAAAGTTTTGAACTGCTTCTGTCTTTTCTGAAGAAGGTTCAATTGTACCATGACCTAAAAAATTAATGTTCCTCTGGCAAAAATTGGTACTTTTTCAGATTTAATTCAAGGCTGTATTTGGAAGCCGTTGCTAACACACAAGTTAGTCTTCCAAGAGCTTTTTCAATGAAATTATTATGTCATCTAAATTTTCAATTTAAGTACCTGGCTAGTTGGTGGTACTGTTAGTAATGGGTGATATACTTTTTCCAGGTATTTACCTTTAAATCCCTAATCTTCAAATAAATCGATTTCACGTCAGATAGTTTAAATATAGTTGATTTCTGTATTGTATTTTGGTTTGTTGAAATTTTTTTTTAGTTACGCTTATTCTAATTTTTGTTCGAGAGACAATTCCTTTTCACTATCAACATTAGTGTCATTATCATCTTCAGTAACTGTATCAAATTCTAATGAATGTGGATAGGTCTGTTGGTAAAAAATTTTAAGAAAATTTACTATAAATTTGAATTGGTTAGTCTCTTCTTCTTTTTCATTTTTAAAATCATTATAATTATGTAAATACCATAAGACATTTTCTATTTCGGTATGCCTTTGTGCTTGTGTTATTTTTCAATGTAATATATAATTCTTCAGATAGGGATGTGTGCTGTTCTTTCAGTGACTGCAACATGAAATTTGTTGCATGAGCTGTTAATAAATTAGAATCTCACTGACATAATGCCTCAACAGCCAATTTGTTGGAAGTAGAGCTGATATGGTTCACTATCAGAAAAATTAATTTGTAGGTTTATAATTGTTTTGGATTGGATTTTTCAGTTTCAAAAATCGTTCCATCGTTTGGAGTAAACTGTTCTAATGTGTTTTAGAATCTAATATTAACATATGTTCTGTTTTGTTTTCAGTCAGTATATATTTTTGTAAGAAGGCACTTTTTTGTAGAGAAACGTTTCACACGCAAACTTTATTAATTATAGGGAGCCATTCTCTTGTTGAGTTCATATTTCATCCTCATTAGCAATACTTTCACCAATGCCATTGTCTATCTCTCTCACTTTCTTCAAAGTCAGAATCCAAAGTTTCTATATCCACAGTATTTAGATTCTTCTGTTCTTTATTTTTTTGGTACAATAATCTATTACTCCTAATTGAATTCCATGAGCATAGCACAATTGCTGATTTGCACCAATCAACTTTCCTCCTTTTTTCATATCTGTTGCTCCATCAGTCATTATAGATGCAATATCTGCCTTTAGGAGTAATCCATGTTTCACTAATTTAGATTTAAGCACTTCAGTGCATTTTTTGGTTGGCATACTTCAACGAGGCATGTCCAAAAAAATTTTTTTAATGAATGAATACCGTATTTACTTGAATCTAAGCTGAACCATTATTCTAGTGTTAATGCTACTAAAAATCGGATGTGGCTCAGAATCGAAGGCAAAACGTTTGTTGGATGGAGGAAATTGAGTTTCCACCCCTTTGAAAAGAAAATAAATGATAAGTAAAAAAAATTTTTTTTAACAAGTTTTTATTTAAATGCAATAAAAAGAATAAAATTAACTTTTCCTCTAAAACTTTTTTTACTATCAACTTATAATGTCATTACACATGTTCAAAAAGCTCGTGGCAAGATTAAGTACTCATATTTACTTAGTTTGGGCCGCCCATCCGGTATAGTGGTTAGCGACGCTGACTGCTATGCCGTAGAGCCTGGGTTCGAATCCCGGAGAAGGCATGAATGTTGGTAAATGTATAGTGCCTTCGCTGCATGAGGGTACTCTAAATAGCCATCGAGCCGCAAATCCTCTCGTGAGGTTGGTGGAAGGGGAAGAGAGGTGGGAAGCCCCTGACCACTCCCAGGGTGTTCTCCATCAAAATTGGGGTGGAACCTTGCCAAATTGTACTGTCACTTGTATGGTGCTCAAACCTACGGCTAACGACAGTCTTTATGCCGCGATGAATTTCGTGGGCCTCGACTGGCACTGACAGACAGGTGGCATAAGTAACAACTTAATTTGAAAATTTTAAAAATTAAAATAATTCAGATCAAGTTATTTAATTTACTTGTTTATCTACACAGGTAAATCTTCCAACAAGTTTTTATATCATATAAATTAAGTAATGAGGTTATAAATTTATAGTAAAAAAGTTTTAAAGGAAAAGATTTTTTGCTTTAAATTTACTTTTTAATTATTGCTGGGCAGGTTTCTCAGTCTGTTCATCTCATTTAATGCATTATTATGACTAGGTCGTTTGCCGGTTAATTTCGAGGAGTCATCTGCCAAACGATTTCTGAGCGAGTCTTTAATGTTATTCATCTCTGAAAATAATGACTTGTAGGCACAGTTAGATGAAAATATGATTAAAGTAGCATACGTGTGAACCAGCTTCTTAACACAGTTAAATGTGTGTGGATTTGAGTTCCATGTTTACAGAATTTCGTTACTCACATTTTTACTTGTGTTGCTTGTTTCAATCAATTCCAACTTTTTTTTTGTCTCAATAAATTTTCGAATCCATATTGAACTAGATTGGAAATCAATCAGTTGCATTTCGAATTCTTCAATTTCCAGCCAATCGAATTAGGATAAGTTCAGTTTATCAAATGAAGTCACATCAAGGAACATAATAAACTTGAGTGTTTCCAGTATTTGTTTGAACTGAGAAAATCTCGCTGAAAATTCCTTGATTGACCAATCAATTGCGGAAATATTTTGAACTAAAATGCAAACTGTTTTGTTTGGTAGTGTGCTCAAAGTATTGTGTCGTATGCCATCAATGACATGCATGTCATTGGTTCGCCATCCCTGGTTTAGCTGAATCAATTCTCGCAAAAAAAAAGACAAAAAACACACACACAAAATTTTTTTAGCAATTTTCTCAATCTTTGTAGAGATTTGGGATAATATTGTTCTACACTCGAAATAAAGTTTCGTGAGATTATCTTCATAAATGACTAAGTTATTAAATGATTAATTAAAATTTTGAGTATTTTGAGAAAATCATAAAAAAGTGTTTTTGGCATTTTATTTTTTAAATGACTGATTCTAAAAGAGCAAGACATGAGCTGTTTTAGTACGGAATCTCAATTCATTTAAACGGGGGGGGGGGATTCATGCACAACAATTTAGACATCATTTTCATAAAAATTCATCAATTTGACTAAGTTTAAAAAAATCGTAAAAAATACAAATATTATTATTTTTTTTTTTTTTTTTCAAAAAACATTATACCGTATCATGGAAAAATAAATGATCTTTCCGATTCTGTAATATTTTTTTCCTGAGTTTCATAGATAAAATTAAATCGCTGTTTCAAAAACATCAAAACTCGTAAAAAAAATTCCCCTCATCTCGTTCTTCATTTTGCTTCGCCGAGCACAGCGGTAAAACAATTATGCGTTTTAAGGTTTTTAATTAATATCTTTTTAACTAATTGCAATATCGGAATATAAATAGTCAAAACATGCATTGTCATCCAAACTAAACGTATATACAAAATTTCAGATTAATTGGTTGAAAATATCAGCTTCAAAATTGATTTGCAAGATTCCACCCGAGCAAATGACATGCATACATTGCAAGTTAAATAAAAACTTGTAAAATAGGACTGTCCGTTCTGGCCACTTACAACATTGACTTGTCTCATTCCGTAGTTTATCTCCAGTATTCAGTCTATCCTAAACATCGTTGTCTGCTCATGTTTAGGAAATATCTTGTATGTTTTATTTTTATCACCTAAACATCAAAAATATGGGCAACAAGACATTCACTATAACGCAAGTATGAAAAGGGAGACAATTTTATCTGCAGAAAAACACGGAAACAAAGCAGCAACCACTGAAAAAATGGACATGGATGAAACAAATATACGTCAATAGCATAAACAAAATTATATCATTTTGCTTGTTGAACAGTCTTAAAATAATTCTTTTACATTCATCTATGATACATTCTTTGCAAAAAATGTTGCATAACAAATACATTAGATGTCGCGGAAGATGACACCGTGTGGGGAAAAAAATGCGACGCCATCATCCATTCCGGAGTTAGTTGTGACAATGGGAGTTCATTTTCGGAACAAGATACTGATGGTCAGGGTAAGTATAGGTTCATGCAAGGCCGATCCTAGGGTGTCGGCCGCCCGCGTTTGAAGACCCCTCTATTAGAATTTTTCACATTTCGACTTATAATACTTTTTAATTTTTATCTTTTGACACATATTTTAAATTACTTATTATAATACTTATTACTATTGATTAATAAGTGTTATAATATGTAGTTTTATATTTAATTATTAATTATAATGCTTACATATTTACTTACTCGTATTATAAAAAATATTTAATACTTATATATTGAGGTTATAAACTCAACTACTTACATAAGAGTAAAAAATAAAACATTAAAAATACAAATAAAACTTGAAGGGCAAAACTTTATTTTTGGGTCAGCTAGTAGGTTATGTGATCGGTCAACAAAATACTTTAACAAAATAACAAACAGTCAAAAATATTACCTTTGAAATAAAAATAGATATTTTATAATTAGAGAAGCACAAAACAACTGTATTTACCTTGAAAATATCTTTATATATAAAACGTGTCACAGAGTTTGTCCGCGATGGACTCCAAAACTACTCAACCGATCATAATATAATTTTGCATTCTGTGTGTCATTTCGTCCAACTTAAAACACAGGCTAGTTTTTATTTCAATTAATGACGCCATAATTTTTTCACTGCCGGAAATGTGAAGAATCCGAAAAACACATTGCTAGATTTTGCGAATATTCTCTTAAGAGAATAATCGCAAAATGTGGCAATGCTCATGTGTTTGTGAAAGCAGGTATTGCAAGTGCCTGGCGTATTTCGGGGTTTGGAATCCGATTTTCGAGTCGGTTTCCAAAAATAACCGTAATTTTTCCGGATGACACCGGCCGACCGTATTTTAGACACACCATAACAGGGGATTGAAAACTTGGACCCTGGCGTACTTCAAAATGGATATTCCAATCTGAGAAATAACTAACTTTGCCAGATAATTCAGGACGACCATTTATTACGCAAACTGTGGCAGGAGCTTATCCTTAATATCTTGGTACGGGAAAAGTGCGTTTCTGTTGTAATTCGGAATGGTGAACGAGAGTTTGAAATCGAATTTTAGAAATTCCTGTAACTTTTCCAGATAATGCCGGATGACCCTTCGAGGAACTGAACTTGCCGGTTCAGGGGAACAAAGGTAATCTGCAGTTGTATCTAGGAGCAGGAAACGATCATTTGAAATCATATTTCAAAAACTCCACTAAACGTGTCGGATATTGTCTGAATTAGGAGAAAAGGCATATGATTCAAATCCCGCGACCGGATTTTCATTCTCTCTTGCGACTGAACTTGCTCGCGCTAGAGCATCAAAAGGCAGCTCCGTATGCATTTCGGAGTGTGAAATGAGAAACCGAAATTGATTTTAGGAGTTTCGATAACTTTGCCGGATAATGCCAGTCGACCGTATTTTAGACACACCGTAGCAGGGACTTGCCTTAAAAGCCTTAGATCGTGAAAACTTTGTCCCTGGTGTATTCCAAAACGGATAATCCGAATCTGATATTCAATCTGAGAAATAACAGTAACTTTGCTGGGTAATTCAGGATGTCACTTTTACGCAAATCGGGGCAGGAGCTCACCCTTAAAGTCTTGGCGAGGGAAAAGTGTATTCCTGGTGTAATTTGAGATGGTTTGAGCGAGTGTGAAATCAAAATATAGAAATTCCTGTATTTTTACTAGATAATACCCGGGGATCGGAATATTCTCGGACAGCAGTACCAGTATAACTTGCCGACGTAGAGACGCAAAAAGTGGGTCTTGATTGTATTTCGGAACAGCTGATCCGAATATTCTCAATCGAATTCAAGATAATCTCGTATCTACGTCAAATAATGCCAGACGAAAGTATTTTGCACGAACTGTGGAAGGGGCTTGCTTTAAAATTCTTGAGGAGAGAGAAATGCTTTCCTGAATGGGAAGCAAGAATCTAAAATCGGATTTTAGAAACTCCCGTAACTTTGCCGGAAAATGCCGGCCGATCGTATTGTCCACCTTCAGAGACTGAACTTACTGCAGCAGGGGTGTCGAAAGTGGTCACCTTGTGCTTTTCGGTGTGGGAACGAGAATCTGGATACGGATTTCAAAAGCTTCCGTAAATTTTCTGGATATTGCTGTAATGAGGTCAAATAACTTTGCGTCCGAGTTCCACCTCCGATTTTTATGTCCTATAGCAACTAAACTTTCAGGTGCACAGTCGTGCCAAAATATGATTGCAATAGGAAATTGCATCTTCGGGCATTGTTGTCACTTTGTTAGATGGTGGGAAAACTGCGCATTCCGCACTGCTGCCATTGGACATTCATAAAATACAAGATGTAATGTGTACCATTGAAATAAGAGTAGATTGGCTACAGTATTGCAAAAGAATTCAGTCATGATCAGGGATAAGTGTACCATGAACCATAAACATTCACTCAAAGTATTACATAGAGCTTTGCAAGATTTAAATGGCAACGAGAGAATATTCGGTGTTGCCGTTGTATTACTGTCTAGTGATTTCCGACAGACATTGCACGCTCTACTTTTGCTCACGAGATTAACGCCTGTTTAAAACAATCGTTTTTATGGTGAAACGTGGAAGCACTTCGATTGACCATAAACACACGAGTACATTTGCAAGATAATCAATATGAGAAAATATTTCCTAAGCAACTCCTGGATATTGAAAACAGTGAAGTAGAACTTAATCCCAATACATAATGCATGAAATAACCAGATAATTTCTGTAATGTTCTTCTGCAAAAAGGAACTGATTGAGAGTGTCTTTCCGGGGATATACTGTATAATTATCTAGATAATTATTGACTCTGTAATCCTGTTACTTAATCAGAAAAAAAATGTTTATATTGTGATGAAATAAACTTCCAGACACAGGGTTATTGCCATTGATCTAGCGCCTTTTAAAGTAATCGACACTATTGTTGATGAAAACAAAACCGTAAAATTTCCAACCGAGTTTTTGAATTCTCTAGATCAGCGCTTCCCAAACTGTGGGGCGCACTCCCCTAAAGGGGCGTGATAACTCTACGAGGGGGGGCGTGAGCATATTGAAAAGTCGAAAACAAAAGATTATTTAAAAATTATTAATTTAGTGCAAGTAACGAACACAAAACTGTAACGAACTAAATACATTCTAACATAATAAAAAAAAATATACTTAAAAACTGATATAATACACTTATAAATGCATATTCTAAGTTAAGAATCAGTGTGATAATTACCAGAGACCTTATGGATTTGTATTAGTTCTTATCTTGATAATTTGTACGGTTTATCATTGATCCCTTTTTTACTGCCTATTTAAAAGTTACGCAATTCGCTTCTCAGTCCCACCGTTTTCCACGTAAGCACGCATATGTGATGTATGGGGAGGGGGGGGGAGGATAAAAGGAATAAATAAAAGCAGATTCTCTGAAATAAGTAAACCCTTCGCAAATACAGTCAAGGTCCTTTTATTGCATTCCAAGGCCTTCGGAATAATTTTATGGATAGCAGTGCAGAGAAAAGATCGTACTTCGAAAAGACGTATATATACGTCCAGAAAATGTTTTTACAGAGCAAGACGATTATATACGCCGGTGGCACTTAAGAGGTTGAAGTTGTATTGTTGTTTAACGTCAAATTATAGTATTGTAGAATGCAATACAATTTTGTTGTATGGAGGGGGGCGCGATGAAAATTACGATTGAATATTGAAAGTTTGAGAAGCACTGCTCTAGATGTATCAGGAATGTCACCACATAATCTTCGGTTGGTCCCCTGGTTATTATCTGCGTAACTTAAATTCACCTAGATAATGCAACGGTGCACGTTTGATCATCAAAAGATTTATACCGGGAAGTTCTTGAAGCAAACCTTTTCACTGTAAAGTTTACACGAAAATTCGGTTCTGCTACTACGGAATCTGTTGCCACGTATTACATTGATACCGTCAGAATCTCTAATACCATTCAAAAGACTTCAATTCCCGATTCGTTTGGCTTTCGCGATGACCATAAATGAATCTGAAACCCGGACCATATCCATTTGATACTTGGGCTTAGAAAATCCATGTTTCTCGAATGGGCAACTAGATGTTACATCCTCACGTGTGCGGAAAACGTTGAATCTATTTGCGTTAGCAAAATACGGGTTACCGAAAACTATTGTGCACCGATTAGCGATCAGTTGTATGAAAATATTTGTTGTTATACTTTAAAATGATAAAAACAATTTGAAAAATTGCAAAGAATCAATGTTATTCACCACATTTATAAAATTAAATATTCATATGTTGTTACTTAACGACTTTGTTAGCAATTCATGCATTATACTACACTCAAATAGGAAATGAATGAAATGCAGAATTAAAATTTGTTTTGTTTTATACTTCATTTCAACCCTAAAGAATTATAAACGAATATTAATTTGAATCCATTGAATAGCTTAGGATACTATTGAACCAACGTATTAAAATAAAGCCACGGCAACGCGTGGGTCGGTCAGCTAGTTATCTGATAAAAAAAAAAGTACTAAAGCATTAATCTCGTGAAACGAAAAGTATGTAAATCAATCCTTCTACAAAGGCTACTTAATAATTAATCATAATATAATTTTTCAGTCTTTCAGAGAAGCAAATTTGTCAATTATTTTGGTGAAATCAATTTTTTCAGAGATTTCGGATTCCATGGGGAATGTGTCCAAATCTGAAAGCCTTTCTTTTTTGTCTTATTCCTAGAATTTTTTTCCGAGAAAAAATTCTAAAAAATATATACTTTACCATCAGTAGTGCTCATATATATTGTTACAAACGTCATTTGTTCTATGCGACTAATATCTGGTCTAATATCTCATTATAAATACATTCGGCTAAAATATAAATTATTTCATTTTGAAAGTACTGCCCTAAATAGTATGGAATACGTGTTTTGGCATTTACTGGCTTTATTAAGGTGTTCTGAAATAACCAGATCAAACTCGTCCAATATCTAAACTGCCTTTAAAAAATTACCAGTGTCTCAACTTCGTACTAGTTCCTTTGAATGCCAAATTTTGACTGGCAAAAAAAAATTGTACTTCAGCAATCGCACTTTCAATGGTGGGCACCGCTATTGCTTTTTCTCTCGATTGTATATGTCGCAGGGAAATGACGAATATACATTTTGTTGTTCCGCGTCGATAGTACAATTTTTTTTCAGCCTTGAAAAAATTCGCACCCCATTCTTATACAGTTTACGTGTTTTAGAGTATTTTCATGGTTATTATAATAATAAAAAAAATACATTTTATTTCTCTTTCCAATGGAATCCTGTCTTTTAGTTTCCTCAAAGAACGTCATTTAAGGATATTCTCGATAACAATTAATTATTAACACATACAATCTCATTTGAAAATATATTTATAATAACTGTACTAAATTTATCTCTATCTAGATTTTTAAAAAAAGAAAGCATTAAAATAACTAACCTATTACTGACCTAATTCACAAACCTTAAATATTCCGAAAGAATTTTTAAGAAATTCCTTTTTGATATTTCGATCAGCAATAACACAATTACACTTATAAGAATATATTTATAATTGCAATATAATATTATTAAATTTTTCTTGATATATAAATAAAAGAGAGGCAAAAAAACTCATCTGAAAACATGTGTTATTTTGACTTAACATGATGATTCAGAAAAATAAATAAATAAAAATTTACAATAAACAAGACAAATAAATTGCACTTTTTTTTTTAAATTCTAGAAACAGTCATGAAGAAAATGCATGTCTCGTTTTGGAAGGGGAGCAGAGGCGGATTAAGATAGTTGGGGGCCCCTGGCGGTAATAGGTTTGAGGCCCATGGGCTCAAGAGTCGGAAAACTAAAATAGGGAAAACATTCACTGACCTTAAATGATCAAAATAAAATGTATTGTTAATAATAAAACTCAGCGATGAAAGAAAAATCTTAACTGTATTTAAAAACCTTACTAAAGGGCTTACAATTTTGCTTTACAACTTTACTTCTGGATTTTTCTTTGGCTAATCCATCAATTATTTTTGCTGTTTCTATTTTGTCCCAAACATCTTGTTCTATATATAATACAATCATGTTGTTTGTCTTCTTTCTCATAGTACTTCTTAAATAACTTTTAACACGCTTTAAAATTGAAAAAGATCTCTTACCTGAACCATTCGATATCTGTAGATGTCAGTCTACCCGAGGCCTCTTGCAACTCGATACATTTCTAGAGGGGGTATTTTTTTTTAAAAAAAATAGAACAAACTGGTCTAATTTATATAGTCATAATTAAAAGATTCAATATCGTCTCTCTTCGTTTACTTTAGCTTATGCAGCTTACTTCTTAATTTCAAATATAATCTCTCATCAAAAAATACAGCGAAGTGTTTGATAACAGTTTCGTATATCTCAGATATTTGTGATAGTTCTGCTCTTGCTCTATTGCATAAGGCACTACATTAAATTGAAATTTTTGAAATCTTTCTTCTTTCAAAATTTTATGCCCCACATTTTAACATTCACTAAAAATAAATTTTCTGTTTTGCTACTTGTGAGCTATTCGAGCTTCCTTTTCAAACGAGAGTCCTGATAAATCAATTGCTCCTAGTTCCATTTTTCCAAATTCATTTCTGAAATTTTGGATATAATTTTCTAGAGATTTTAGCAGACTAAATGTTTTTGCTAATTCAAATTCAATTTATTACAATGATTTGCTAGTAGCATTTATTCTTTGGGGTTTGGTATTCCAAATCGTATTCATTAGGGAAGTTTCGTATTTGTCTATCTATTTTTTTAAAAAAATTGCCTCCTATATTGCGGTCCTTCCCCCTCCCCCCCTCATTTATATCACGGATTTCAGCCAGGGCTGCTTTTATTAATCTTTACCTTGCTATTGAGGCTTAAATTCAACTACCTTGAAATAGTTTGCTTTGAACTACACATACCTTTTATCACATAACTTCATTTTGTTTCCTTTGTCTTCGTTAGTAAAATACACCGATGGAAGTAAAAATCCTATCACCAAAAAGGATTTGAGCTGCATCAAAGAAGTTTTATAGGCGTATTTTCATATCCGAAAGCTGACATTAATTCAAATTTCGCGTTATGTACATAAATTTTTCACTAATTCCACCACTTTGAGAATGAGAATCAATTATGCTTTGAATACGCTCTATAAAGTTCGTGAGTGTCATTTATCGTTGAGATTTGGCGTAGTGAGATTATATTATTCCAGTATGACTTTAAGAAGATGAAGAAGTCATTATCAACAGCTCGCTGAGTTTGTGAATGAGGTAGTATAATATGTTTAAGTTTTTATTATTTACGGAATACGAGCATTATCACAGACTTAAATTACAACCTGCACACAAGGCGGCTAGAGCTAGAAGACTCATTACATAAGAAAAACTGTAAATACAAAGGAGAGATACAGGCGCCATCTATTGGCATAACAACAAAACAATGTTAACATTCATTATAAAGTCATTGTCTTTAACACTTTCCCTTGTTAACTGGATTTTGTCAGAACAGTCCCATTTGATTACACAATGTCAATAGTCTTGACTTCATCAAGGGTTTTGTCAAAATGTCAGAGACTTGTTTCTCAGTTGACACTTGTTTCACATTTAATTTTCCCTCTAAGACTTTCTCACGCACAAAGAAATGTTTTATTTCTATGTGCTTTGTCCTTCGATGATATTCAGGGTTGTGTGACAACTTTACTGCTGCCCTGTTGTCCACTTGAAGTGTGGGAATTTCCCTCAAGTTCACTATGCCCTGAATCAATCTGCGGAGCCAAATTACTTCTTTGGCTGCCTCTGATGCTGCTATAACCTCAGCTTCAGTTGTTGAAGTGGCAACAATTGCTTGCCTTTGGCTGCGCCATGAGATAGCTCCTCCAGCATATATCATAACATATCCAGAGGTTGATCGACTTGTTTTGGTACATCCACCAAAATCTGAATCACTATAACAATGAAGCACACCTTTTGTCTCTGTAGCATGGTATGTTATTCCATATCCAACTGTGCCAGCTATATAGCGGAATACTCTCTTTACCCTGACTATATCTTCTGCAGATGGGTTTTCAAGTGATCTCGAAAGAAATCCTACACTATATGCTAGATCTGGCCTGGTACCCACCATCAGATACATAAGGGCACCAACAGCTTGCCTATATTCAAAATCAGAGTTTTTGGTTTCAGACTTTTGCAATCTGCAATCCTTTAGCATGGGTGTAGCCACAGATTTGCATCCCTCAAAGCCAAAACACTTAAGTATCTTTCTGGCATATCCTTTTTGACTGATCGTTATTGAGTTGTCTTTATGATGCTCAATTTCAAGACCTAGAAAACAAGAAACTTCTCCTACTGAGATCTTGAATTTTGTTTTCAGCTCCTTGATGAACATTTCAGAGTCCTGTTGGTCAGTTGCAGCAACTAATCCATCATCAACATACAACACTATTAACAATTTTCTACATTTTCTTTCCCGAATATAAAGGCATGGATCCGCTTCACTTGCTTTAAAACCAAGGTCTGTTAAAAATTGACCAAAATACTTGTTCCAACAGCGTGGTGATTGTTTTAAACCATACAGGCTGCGCTTGAGTTTACATACTCTTCCTGAACCATCTTTGAAACCTTCTGGTTGTTGCCAGGGCCGATCCTAGCAGGTGTGCAGCGCGTGCACCGCACACGGGCGGCCAAACCAAGGGGCGGCCGCAGGCCGTATATGGTTCTTTAAACCAAACAAAATTTGTTACGAATTTCTCAAAATAAAACTTGTAATAAACTGAATACATATGATGAATTTTGAATAGTTATTGAAAAATCAAGTCCGGATAATACAGCATAGTTTAAGAAAAATAGAACGTTAGTGCCTAGTGTGTTGGCCGATTGTCCATAAATGTCTACTCTTTATAAGCATCCATCAGATAGCAAAATTCGTGTTGGTGCCGACAATACCGCATTAAAAAAGGGGTTTTTTTTCGTTTAACAGTGGCACTGGATCGATACAGAATAAAAGCATCTCGAAAAGGATTTTTGTGAAAGTTGTACTTTAACGAAAATATTATTACGGTTAATTTAATAATGTTTAAATTCAATATGAATTTTGGTAAATTAAAAGTTTTAAATTTAATAATAACCTTCCATTACTTTAGAAAAACAAAATAGGGGAAAGAAGTGATTTTTGCCTATGGTTTTATAACGCTTATAAACAATGCTCGTTTTCCTTTTTAGTGAGTTATACCTCTATCAAAGGTAGTTTCTTGTAGTTTTATTTGTATTAAGTTATAAGAGAGAAAAAATCTTGCAGCTTCTTTTGACTTTTGAGTAAATGATTTTCATTGCAAAGCCTGTTTGAAAAACTTCAATATTCACATAGAATGACAATGTTCGCGAAGATCTAAATTAAATTTTATATTGTAGGAACTTAATTGTACTTTTAGTACTATGTTAAAAAAATGCTAGTTTTATGCGTTTTTTTTAAGTCCTAATTGCAACTAGATGCCATATAATCAAAAAGGCGAATCAAGCGGTTTACAGCATAGCACTAAAAATAGAAATTAAAGAAAACATATTATAAAAGCTAATCCTGATCTATATATCTTCCCTCTTACATGTGTACTCCTAGTTGGAGAGTAATTTCTTATAATCTAATCCCCATAGCTCCTTACTGTGTTTACTATTTTCTCTATGTTAGCAGCACAGGGGCAGTTCTAGGGCCGAGGAAATTGGACCCGTATCCAAGGTGGAAAATTTTAGGGTCGGCATTTGGATCGAATTTGAAAAATACTTTTTTTTGTTACGAAAAAATTGGAATGAAAATATTTCTTAAAATATTATTTATACTTTGGAAACCTGGTACCTTATTTAAATACCTGGAATTTTATTTTAGATTGAATTGAAATGCCGACTACTTCTAGTAAAATTTGTAACTATATATTTTCAAAAAAAATAATAATTACACTGCATGACGATTTGTTGTAGCAAATTTTTGGGCCCCCGACCTCAGGATGCAGGTACAAACGATTATCTATTGTATATGGTATTACTACTTTAAGGGTGATAAATGTGCATAAAACAATATTTTGCTTAGAGCAGCGTTCGGCAATTGCAGTTCTTCAAAACTCTGCCTTTATGTAGAATTAAAAATTATGTTTGTGTTAAAAAGCTATTGTTCACTTCTCTAATTTATAAATATCTCTATAAAAATAATTGAACTTACATGCCCATTTAAATATTTGACTGGCTTTCTGGCAGAATTTATTGTTAAATATGTATTTGATTTATATTCTTTGCGTCTCCAGTTATATATTTGTATCTAGCAATATGAATCTGGTATTTCATTTCATGTATCTTATTTTCTTATTCTGTACTGTGTACGTTTTAAGTCAGTTTTCTTAGGTGTTGAACCTTGAAGGGGTTGAGGTTGTGGTGTGTACATTAAATCATGAAATTTGATATGTTTCATTATTATTTTCTTCTGTAACTTTCTCCCCAAACCGAGTGGGTCACAAAGGGCATTCTTTCTCGGATGTCCGGGTGTCGGCTAACATAAAGGGGACAGAGGCAATAAGAATTTTTTGGAAGATAGCGAGCCATAGGAGATGTTTTATTTTAGTTTTGAATGTTGCTCTTTGAATTTAAAATTAAGTCTTGAATCTCTACCCTCAACAGACACGTTTTCGAAAAGAATGGCCTGCTGAAATTGGCACAATTCAATTTCTTACATTTAGCTCGTTTGAAATAGCAATCGGTAATTATGTTTTTAATTTTGAATTAAGACAAAGTAATATACAAGTTCTTCCTGTTCGAATAAGGCACAATTAATATTGCTACAGGTCTCTTTGAATATGGATCTTATATATTTACCTCTTATTAAGGGACATTCTATTTATATATATATATATATATTATGCATTTCTTTCATTTTATGTTACTATATATATATATATATATATATATATATATAAGTGACACTAAAAAAAATTCTTACTTCTTTTTTATAAAATTTTAAGATTTCTATGACAAGTTTGTGTTTTTCTTTGAATAAGTTAAATATAGTGCAGCCCTAATAAATAAATGTAATTTAACAGAGAAATAAAATATTGCAATATTGTCTGTTCTATGCTTTGATTTAGAGTCAAAAAACAGAATATGTAATAAAACAACTGCAACTCGTGGGGGCGCGTTTTCTTTGGTTTACATAACAAATAAAAATGTTAACTTAGGTGGACACAATGTACAGGCTTTTAAAAAGATGCGACAACGGAATATCTTCAATAAATTTGTGTAAGTACAAGATTTTATTGCTCATTTCAAACATTTATATAGTATCATGCGCAAATTTAAAAAAAAACTGTGGCTAAGGTATTTATTTAAAGATTAATACGATTTGAATTTTAATTAAATTAATTTGCTTAGCATTCAATGACAAAATACCAAACGTCTGGTTTGGTGGGTTTAAATTTCTGGCTCTAGGACATATTGTGTCAAACACAAGGCTCCTTATTGGAAGGTACAACTATATTCTTACCCTATTAAGTAAAGTATTAAGGAATATTTATTGCATTTGCCTTTATAAAAAGGTGGCCTTCATACCTATAAAAATAATATACTTAGTTTTAAAAAATCTTTTTTGTTAATATATATATGCGTATACATTTATGTAATAAAATAAATTTTCACTTAAGTGCATAACGATTTTAACTGAAAGGATACCCAGTTAAAAGAAAACTTGCTAGTTTTAATGTCAATGAAATTGTTTTGTATATACGAATCCACAGCGAAAATCAAGAGTACATGGTTTGTAAAATTTCATCTTTGAATTAAATCGGAATAATATTAATTGATGCTAATTGTTTTTTGTAAGACAGCTCCCACTTCCAGAACGAGACATGCACATCCTTCATTACTGTTCCCGATATTTAAAAAAAAACGAGGTTTATTTGTCTTGTTTATTGTAAATTTTTAGTTTTTTTTCTGAACCATCAAATATGTATGAATCATTTTCTGAATCATGATGTTAAATCAATGTAACACACGTGTTTTTAGATTGCACCCCCCCCCTTCCCTTTTTTACATATCAAGAGAAATTTTGTCATATTGTGTGGCAAATATAAATATATTCTTATAAGTAATTGTTTTATAGCTGATAGTATGGAAAATTCTTTCGGAATATTTAAAGTTTGTGAATTAGGTCAATATTAGGTTAGTTATTTCAATGTGTACTTTCTTTTTTAATTTAAAGAGAGATAAATTTAGTGGAATTCTTATAAAATTTGTTTTCTTTTTTCATTTGTTGCACACACACGTGTTAATATTTAAATGTTATCGAAAATATCCCGAAATGACATTTTTTGAGGAAGCTAAAAAACAGAATTTTATTGGAATGAGAAATGTAATGCATTTTGTATTATTATAATAACCATGAAAATACTCTAAACATATAAACTGCACAAGATCGTGGCCCGAATTAAAGACGAGAGTGGAAAAAATTGTACTATTGACGCGGAACAACAAAATGTATACAATCGACAGAAAAAAGCGATGGCGCGCCATCATTGAGAAAGAATATATGATTGCTCAAGACAATTGTTAGCCAGTCAAAATTTGGCATTCAGAGGAACCAGTACGAAGTTGAGATAAAGGTAATTTTTTAAATTCAGTATAGATGTTGGCCAAATTTGATCCAGTTATTTCAGAACACCTTAAAAATGTTGAGTAAATGCAAAAATAGCAAACACATATTCCACACATCTTAGGGCAGCATTTTCAAAATGAAATAATTACTATTTTTGCTGAATCTATTTGTAATGAGATAACACGCATTATCAAAAAGTAAATATTACACTATAATTCTTGACTCTACGCAAGATATTGTCACAAACTGATACGCTCTGAGTGCCGAACGGTTAGAGCACTGCTCTACAATGCAAGTGGCTCGGGTTCGAGCCTCCCAGATATTTGTTGTTAAATTCAATCATGACTTTCATTATTTATTATTATGGACATTTGCAAATTATGTAAATTGAATTTATGTTAATCTTTCCCCTGGTGGTTATTCTAGAACCCTCCACCAGGTTTATAAAAGTACTGCAGCTGGATAGGTCTTCAGTTGTGGTGCTGCCCGTGTAAAACACTACGACAAAATAAATAGTGTATTGGATAACATCGCCTTATTCCTTCTACGTGACATTTTGGTGGAGGCGCGGGGTAACGATAGCCATCGGCAACGGATATCAGAGAAAGTCGAAGGCTCCAAGGGCTACCTCCAGAATACGGGTTGCTACCTTGCCGAGTCCGAACTGTAAAAAAATGCCGGAAGGTGAAACGGAAGACAAGGCAACATCATCAATCCCATCTATGTATGTTACCTATCAGCTGCCACGAGAGCCTTGTTCATTCTCTGGCTTGAATACCGAAGATGCTGAAAAATGGAAAAATGATTACGAGAGGATTGCTAACTACAACAATTGGGATGAAACAGTACGTCTTGCAAATGTCGTGTTCTATCTAAGCGGAACTGCAAGGCTGTGGTTTGACAACAATGAAGATCGATTGAAAAGTTGGACAGACTTCGAGAGACTTTTTGAAGAGACTTTCGGAAAGCCTGAGGACGTAAAAAGTATTGCAGAAGGATTATTAAGGACAAGGGCTCAGCGTCCTGGCGAAACGCATGAGTCTTACGTTCAGGACGTATTGTCATTATGCAGGAAAGTGGATAAAAATATGCCAGAAGATCAAAAGATATCGCATCTCATGAAAGGGGTGGCTGAAAATCTCTACCAGGTACTGATAAACAGAGAAGTTAGCTCAGTAGATAAATTTGTTACGTGTTGCCGTGAAGTGGATGCCATGAGAAAGAGACGAGTTGTGCCGCTACGATATGAGAGACTACCTAATGTTACACCCATATCAATGGCCAATGAAGGAGATCTAAGTGATCTAATTCGAAGGATTGTTAAAGAAGAAATCGAGAAAGTACTCCCACGGATCGCAACATGTATAGACGACGAGCCAAGCGATTTAGAATCCATTATCCGAGAAGAAGTTCGAAGCAATTTGGCTCCACTCTCTCGAGAAAAACCTACGCCTTCCCCTTACAGAACTCAAAGGACTGGCGGAAGTTCCTGGAGACCAAGGCCGAGACCTCGACAAGAAAACAGACCAACTCAACAGGATACCGGAAGGAAGACTGACCTTTGGCGTACTTCAGATAACGTACCAATTTGCTTTCATTGTGGACGACCGGGTCACGTGACTAGATATTGCCGTGATAGACGACGTGTTTTTAACGCAGCAAGACAAAGAAGGCAATTAGACCAGTCAGAACGCTGGGATTCCGACTCTCTTTCTGATTACGGCCGCGATCCTGAATCTAATTACCAGCGTTACAGAAGTAATTCGCCGTACCCTAGACGCAATCCACAACGCCACCAATCAAGATCTCCATCTCGTCGCTCACCTGTTAGGTCCAGTGAGGAAAACTAAGGCATGCGACCTGCGTGGGAGGTAAGGCCGCAATAAACGAACACCCTCCAGTATACACGGCTGCTAAACTAGTCAAAAACTTTGTATCCGTAACTGTCAATGGGCATATCGTTAATGCCTTGGTTGATTCAGGAGCTGATTATTCAGTAGTTTCCGAACAGTTACGCACGCAACTAAGGACGCCCATGTTTTCAGAACACAACCCGATCTTCGAACTGCCTGTGGTAAGGTTGTAGAAGCTATATATAGGACGATGCATGTTGCGAGTGAACTTGAATGGAGTGGTGCAACCTTTCGAATTTTTGGTATTCCAGCAATGCAGTCATGATCTCATATTGGGATGGGACTTTTTCAAAGCAACTGATGCCATTATTGATTGCGGATCAGGTGAACTTCAGATTGGAGAAGTCTCTCCAAATGATCTCAAAATGAATGAAGTAAATTCTGGTTTATATGCGGTCAGTGACGTTGTCATTCCAGGAAACTCAATAAGAAAGATTTCCGCTTTGGCTAAAGACCACCAGACCTTAGAAAAGGTTATAGTTACTGGCATGAAGAATTTTGAATGGACAAAACAGCTAAAAGTCCCAGCTACAATAGCCACACTCCAGAATGGTAAAATAGATATTTGGATTGCTAACAGTTCCTCTCAGCCACAGATAATACCAGCTGGCATGTGTATAGCCGAAATGACAGATATTGAGGATGGATTGGTAAGTTCTTTGAACGAGAATGCTGACAAAATCGAAGTAAAACAGAGGAAGCACCCTAGACAGTCGGTGAAAGAATTCAATGCCTTGTAGACCCGGAACTGCGTGAGGCGCAACAGAAAGATCTTTTGAAGTTGCTTAACGACTTTACAGATGTTTTTGATTTTGAGAACAAAATAAGAGTCTCGAGTAAAGTAAAACACAAGATAAACACCGGCGATTGCCAACCTATTAAGCAAAAGCCATATAGAGTGTCTTTTGAAGAGAGAAGAATAATTTCAAAAAGAGGTTGATCAAATGCTGAAGCTTGACATCATAGAGCATTCGGAGAGTCCGTGGTCATCCCCAGTTGTTCTGGTGAAAAAGAAAAATGGATCCTGGCGTTTCTGTGTGGATTACCGTCGCTTGAACAAAATTACCCAAAAAGGATGTGTACCCTTTACCCCGGATTGACGATGCCTTGGATAACCTTTCGGGTGCAAGCTTGTTTTCTACAATAGACCTTAGTCTGGATACTGGCAGATTGAAGTCGATGAAAGAGACAGAGAGAGACGGCTTTTATTACTCCGGATGGATTATACCAATTTAAGGTTATGCCATTTGGGTTAGTAACGCCCCAGCCACGTTCGAAAGAATGATGGATAGTATCCTTAAAGGGATGAAGTGGAAGCACTGTCTATGTTATCTAGATGATGTCATTGTCTACGCTGCCTCTTTCGAAGAACATCTTTTGAGATGAGGATGGTGCTTCAGTGCATACGAGATGCTGGATTGACACTGAACATAAAAAGTGTCGTTTTGGTCAAAGAAGCCTTAAGATTCTTGGTCACTTAGTGGACAAAGATGGAATTCGTCCAGATCCAGGGAAGGTCGAAGCAGTTCTAGAATTTCCAACCCCCAAACCGTTACGCAAGTTAGAAGCTTTTTAGGGATCTGCTCTTATTATCGCCGATTTGTCCATA
>BMAO01027082.1:0-33974 GCA_019973975.1 Trichonephila clavata
TTATACTCGTACATAACACTCTAACGGTTTTCGACGCATATTTCAACTACTAATAATCGGATTCGATGAACTTTCGAACACAAATTACTCTACACTTAATTGAGTAAAATATCGAGTTCCTTTTATAGAAGTTGTTTAATTATGAATAAAGTTTGTTGAAGTTGTACTTAACAAGAACGACGGAGTTCAACAACGCAAACATTGTTTAAGGAAATTTCACAATTTAAATGCCCGCTGTGGGTCGAGAATAGGAGGAAACTAACAAAGCTAAAGAAACATTGAACTTTGTCGAACAGTAACAGTCCTTTATATCTTCTCTTCGTGCTGGTCATTCCGCACTTCAATTTGGCCTTATTGCGCATGCTCAGAAAAAGTTAACTCATCGATTAATATCATAATTTAGCTCTGTTTGAGTCAATGAAATTAATACTTACTTTGTCTCGCAGGGATGAAAATGGAAAAAGTTACAAGGGTTTTGTCTCTCGCCCTTTTTGAAGATTAGAAAATTGGTAGTAATTAAAAGGATCTCGAATAGCTTCTGCAACATTTTCTTGAACTGCTTTAAAAATTTCAAGAATTTCTTCTGACCGTTGCAAAAAGGAATTTACCGCTACGATATCCTGTTTCGTCTGAACACAGAATATTGTATACAATTCAACTGAGTAGCTGCTTTCAACTAATCCTTTCGTGGGCCTTGTTAAAAGAGATTACTTTCCATATAAATGATCTTACAAAATACATCTGAGGGAAATGAAAAACCCATTATAATATATTGGCCTTGCTATTATAACAATGGGAAGACTAATTTCCGCTTCAGTTTTGTGCTACTGCACATAATCCAGCGATTATAACATCTGTAAATCGGACCAAAAAAAAGATGGTACTAAAGAAAAAACACCTTCTCCAAAAGCTGTCGCTGCATTTTAGGATGTCGTGGGAAGAGTTGATCACTCTCCTGATCAAGTCCTCCCATTAGAAAACAAAGATACCAAATAACGAAAAAGATGAGAAGTAAAAGGGTAGCCTTTATTTTCTTATTGACCTTGCCATCATAAATAGTTTCATACTGTGGCAAATGCTCAAATGAAACAGAAATTAAGACAAGATAACATTCCTTATAGCATCAGCTTGTCAGCTAATAGAAGGATATTCCACAAGAAAAAGGAAAGGACGGCCTTTCTAGCTTCCAAGCAAATAAGTGTGCAGTTGCGGATGATGTGCGCTTAGCCAGTGTTAGAAATCATATACCTAAGTTGGACGATGCTAGACGTTGTAGGAAATGTAACAGAAAGGGACAAGAGGACCAACCTGCTTCCTGAATGTGATGTCCCCTTTTGCATTGCAACATGCTTCTCATCTTTTCATGGCAAATAATCATCATTAAATTTAATTTTCTTTAAGACGGTAATTGGCTCCTTCGGAAGTATTCTTCCAGTCCTTGAAATTTAAACGTAAACAAAAAATTTAAAAAATAAAATATATTGCTTTAAATGATATTATTTAATTGTTAATAAAACATATAAAACTGCGGGAAATTCAAAAGAAAAATAAATGGCCCATGAAAGGGTTCAGAGCCTTAAACCATTATATAGTTCTTACCTGGAACAATGCTGATCATCAGGAGGCAACGCTGCATCTTTCCACTCCTGCACACTCAAATTGAGGTCAGTTGGTCTCGCACACCAGTGATCTATGTTAGGTGCATAAAAGGACATTGCCATATTGTGACACCCATCAGGAATGGAGCACAAAACGACCACCACAAAAATCCATCTTTGCCAGGGCCCATCGCCTCCCACCAAATTCATCAGGTCTTCTTTCTCGCCAGATTCAGAAGTAGCGGTGTTCCTTTCAATATCAGAAGTAGCCATCTATATTGAAGAATCTTTATTAGAAAAACATGTTAAAATTATATTACAGTAGAACGTCGTTTATCCGAATCAATTGAGACCAGACACCGTTCGGATACGCGATTGTTCGGATAACCGAATGCGATCCATGCAGTACATGATACTGGACACTATATGAATATTGAAAATCATCACTTACGGGAAACGTGCTTGAAGGAAAGGCAAAATAGGTACAAAATGATGCAATTTTAACTTGATTATGGAAAATAATCACTTATTTTTCGCTGTACTATTGTACACCTTCGTTTTTTTACTGCAATATCTCTGATTCTCTTGAGCAGCAGTAGTTGAGTAGGACAGCACTCTGACTGTTATTCGTACCACTCCATAGCAGTCTAACGCAGAATAACGCGTCAGCATTTGATGGACCCTTTCTACTTTCGTTGTTGTTGTACTCGTCCTCATCAGTTTCATCGTCGACAGGGTTGGATTCCTCTTGAAAGGAAGTCACTATCTCGTCATTGTTTAGCATTGAAATCCACGGTTCTCTGCATCGCATGTCATTCAGGTTTCTACATCAACAAAACTCAACAAAAGAGCTCGTGTACACCCCCTCACTAGGAAACATACTGACCTAATATTCCGCGCAGATGTTTACCAAATCACACAACTGAAATTCCCCAAATATCCCTCACCTTGGGTTTTCCCGTCACTTTTGGCTTCACGCAAAACAAATGTTGAGCATTGCTCTGTTCGAAAATGTATCCGGACTATGATACGGATATTTGACTCTCAGGATAATAAACGTTCGGATAAACGACGTTCTACTGTAGTTAATATTATATTAGTCGGCTTCGGTGGCTTAAAGATAGCGTGTCCACTTCGTAAGCCTAAGGTTGCGGGTTTGACCCCGACTAGAGTTGTTAGATTTCCTGGATGCGAAAATCGTAAGCATGTCATATGATTCTTTGGCTTTGGTATTCTCAGTAAAATTAAATCACGGGAATATTTAGCATCCGTCCACATTTTTGATAACGAGGCCGCCGTTAGATGGTGCCACCATGAAATGGCTCTTATATTTAGAGACTTGCTGTGTTAGCAAAGGCTAAGTTGCTAAAATGCAGCCCCATTGAAAAAAATTGTTAAAGACTGTATGAGCATGGTATTTTATTGAGTTGGGACTGTTCATTATTCTATATTTGAACGTGTGTCAGTCGGCGTTTTTATACAGTATATCATGTTATTAGTTAGAATAGGGGTGGTCAAATAGCGTCTCACCAAAACAGTCAGAAATCAAATAGACAGAAAATATTTTCTATATTTAAGTCTACATATATTTGTGAGAAAAGTTTTTCTTGCATGAAGGACAACAAGAGTAAATATAGATATAAGTTTGTAATGAATCGTCTAAACCAGGGTGGGGAACCTTTATTGATCAACGTGACATTTTTTTTTAAGAAATGTTTGGTGAGTTATAGACGGGCCGTCAAATAATTTTGACTTGTGATTATTGGAAAAATAATAAAACTAAATACTGACAACACAAAACTGTTTACTAATAAAAATACATTCTGCATTGTATAGTTGAAAATGTTTTAGTTATAACGTGTAATTAAAATTATATATAAAGTAACATTAGTTTGACTTCTGTTGCAAGAATTGGAAAAGCCTCATTTCCAGAGGCCCCCTCGATCACACCTACCCCGTGCAGTTAGTGTAGCAGCTTTTAGGATGAGGATAGAACACGATTATCTTGCTGCTCACCTTCACCGAATCAATGTCCTACCATCACAAGAGTGCCAGCTTTGCGACTACGGTACTATGAACGCTGAACACCTAAGGACTTGCCCTGTTCTAGACCTCAGTAAAAACTATCAAAAGAGCATTTTCAAGAAGGCCCATCTCTACCGGTCAGCGCGTCATCTAATGGTCCAACAGCCAAGGGTGGGCGTTGGCTGAGAAGAAGAAGACTTCTATTGCTGCAGATTAGATGACAAATAACTTGTATTAGGATTGTTACTTTTAGTAGAATTCATGCTAAATTGGAGTCATCTGCCAAATAGTTTTTAAGAAAATAATTATTTGTTAGCTGTGGTTCCCTTTTTTTTACAAGAAGATTGGTGATTTGTTTCAAAATGCCGTTTTACAGACGATATTCTGCATACCACTGTTCCAGAACATAAAACAAGCACCGCTTTGTCACCGTTACTAATCATGCCATATTCCTCGGTCCACCAAATTTGAAATTCTCTGCTACACTTACTATCTTGCACTCTTTGTTCTGAACTAGCCATGTTGATTAACGGTTAAAAATCATAAATATAACACAAATAAACTTTAAAATACAGGTGTCAACGAAATTGAGTATGTTATGCGTAGACAAACTTTGCATCATATGCAACTGTAGTCTATGACCTAACTAAGGCAAGACAGTAACAAACGAGTGTATTCCCCACCCCTCCGGTACCGATCACTTGTGTTTGTTCGTAATACTTCATAGCGAGCTTTGTTATTTTGAAATGACATGCAAAACTTTTTGATCGCTCGCGTGCCCAAACTGGCTCGCCATCCCTGGTCTAAACCATCCATTAGTGTACAAGGGATCGAAGGAAGATTAGCCATATTCAAAACAGACTCTATTTATTCACAAATATCAACAACCACACAAATTCAACAAGCTAAGATAAGAAATGCATCAATTACCAAATATCTGAAGCTATAGCGACGTAGACGAGATACTAGGAGAATTAACATCAAATCGTTCTAATCCGAATTAATGCTTAATTGACCAAATCGTCAATTTTAATATTAGTCAAATAAGTTACGAAGTTCTCTCGCCTAGCTTCAAGCTAATCAATCACTGCTTTCCATTAGCAGTCTAACATCTCTCTTCTAACTCGAAACTTTAATATTTATATACAAATCTTACTTTACGTAATCACATCTTCTTCGGATGAGGAGAGTTTTCAATAGAATACATTTTAAAAACCCATTATTCCTTAAGTATTAAGAACGCGAATAGACCCGTTACAAGTTGGCTTATATAAACTTGCAGCCTGGTATGAGAATTTCAACAAGCAATCTAACTCCTGATTTAAAAAAAATTGTTGAAAAGTGTGAGGGAATACCTTTGTTTCATTAAACTGGTTCTAAAATTAAATGTGCTTAAAAGGATGGATGTAAAATTATCCTAATAAATAAATTGAATACTATTTTACAACTGTTTTATTTAACTTTTATTGATTCCTTTTTATTCGGCCCAATTTACACCTTTTCTGAGATGCAAAGTTAACAAATGAATGCAATCATTTTAAAAACATGTAGTTCTCCAGTATCTTCCACTTCCACAATGTGGAGCCAAAATAACTGCCCTCCTCTAAATTAAGATGATTTTTTTTCTTCAAATGGGGCTGGGGATTGGTATTTTTACCACTGGCAGACATAGTACATTCCCCAGAAACTGGTACCACTTTTTAGTGCAGCGCCATATAGGTAAATACCAATTTCCACATTGTAGTTTTGACACCTAGTTTCCTCCCCAGAAAGAGCCACCTGACCTCTGACGATGCTGAAATTGTTCTTGGAATTTAACTTTGTCGTGTTGCATCCAAGCCGAACAGGTATTTAAAGGATTCTGTGCGGCATAATCATATGCCGCGTATGGACGTAGTTCATATTTTTGCATCATGAAAATCCACTGACTTGGGCCGGAGTCAAACCTAAAATTTGGGAGTACAATGCCAGCGCCTAACCAACTACGTCACTCAGCCGATGTGAGTTAGAATCTAATCCATTTTATTTTCTCAAATCTATTTTAAATATACTACTGTATAAAGACAGTTAAAATATCGGATACACTTAAAGGTCTAATTTACCAACTTATTGCCATTATATGAAGTATAATTTCAATGATATTTCAATATAGAATTATATCTTTATCATTCTATTGCTTGCGTTGTTAATATCTTATTTCACGATTTATCATTCTTATATTTTCAAAATCATCACATCAAATAAAATCTCAAATATTTTGTTTCTGATAAATAAATATTAATAATAATAATAATAATAATAAATTCTAACAAAAATAAACAATAATCCTGATCACTTACCTCTTTTTTTTATCTTCCGAATTAAAATGCCACAAAAATTTGGAGAAATTAGTAACGCACGTACAATAAAGCAGATTTGGTTCTAAGATATGTTTATGTCCACAATGCGATTTGATGTTTTCTTTGCATGCGTGAAAAATAATACAAAATACGGATATTGCTGATTTTAGAAGGACACTGGTTTTCCGATTCTTTGTAATTCACTACATTCTATTCTAGTGCCGAATACTTTCCAGTTCGTGATTTTTTTAGGCCATTGCAGTTGACGTCAAGCGATAAACTTGTCTTTAATACAGTAAATTATGACTTGTATTTGTTTGTTTGGATAAACTTGTGTACTTTGTTACTTGAAAAAGAGCACATTCCGTTGTCTCCTTGCAGAAGACAATAGCAGCTATAAAACGATAGAATGATTACTTACATTCTTTTATAAAGCTCATGTAAAAAATTAAGACCAAAGTTTCAAACAGGAACTGAACCGAAAACCGGAGGAAAAAAACTATTTTTTGTGGTCGGAACGAAAATTGGAACTGAAAAAAATATAGGTTTATTTCGGTACGATGTATCTTCGGTTATTTTGTTTGCTTAGCAAACTTATTAATATTTTTTAATTTCACGTCAACTGTATAATTATATCATCATTAGATGTACATTACTTTGTGACGGATCTATACGTGGCTCTACTAATCCCTTCATGACTCTTTTAGAAAAATATTTATTTCAACCAACTTTCACAGAGTAAGGAAGCGTGATTATGTAAATGAAGTATATTATATAAATTCTGTTTTCGCGAGTTTGTAGGTTGGCACGTTGGAGTTGGCAAGTAGGAGTTAACATAGAGTCTCGAGTTAGTTGTTAATTGAAGATTGAAAAAGAGTGGAACTAGTTAGAGGTCTTGGAGTTGTTCAGATAAAAATTACAGAGCATGGATCCAACGACATTGATCAAGCCAATAGAGATCACCTGCAAGTTTCCAGTGTAGGATCCGATGCATAAAAAGTACAGGTATTGTGAGCTTGATTAAGTAGAAGTTAGCTTATTTAGTGTGCGATGCAGTTATATTTGAGCGTATTTAAGCTATCTTAGATTCAGTTGAGGGTCTGTAGTAGTATCCTCGTGTAATAGAATCTCACCTCAGCGCTCTACTTTTAATCATCTACCTTATTTTTGTATCTGATTTGTTTTGCGTCTGATTGATATTTGGTAACAATAAATTAATTAGATTGAAATCATGTCTGTGGATCATTCAGTTTCTCCCACACACCTAGCCGGGTTTACAGGTAGACAAGGGGGTTCAGATGTTAACAGGAACCGACCATTATCACAACTTCTCGATTTCCTGTTTTGATGTACAACATATAAAGCACAATAGCTACTTGTAAAAGGCAAATTTATAATTCAATTGAATGAACTAGAAATATAGATGATTTTTTAAGAAAAATATCTGAGATATACTTTATGCATCTCAGCATGCGATAACTCACGGATGTTTGTATAGATTGTTTAGATTAGTGGCCTTCAAACCGTGTTCCTCGGAACCCTGAGGTTCCACAAGGCATACTGAGGGGCTTCACGAGTCCAATAAAAAATTGAAAAGAAACTTATAAATATGTATTCAAAATTATTATTTCTATGAAGTTTGTATAATTACAAGTATCTAAAACTCATCATGTTCATAAAAACTGAAAATTTTATTTATATATAATAAATTTTATTTTTCAACACTTTTCTTAAACTTTTGTTACAATATTAAAATGTTTTATCTTTATATATATGCTTCCTACTAGAGTGTGAATATTCTATTGCTTACTATCTTGGGTTCCACGGGATAATTTTATACTCGTTATATTAACACAGTATCTTGAATAACAAAATAATTTTCTAATAGAAAATGCACCATTTTGTAATTGGAGGGGAAAAAACCTTAATAAAAGAGAGGGAACAACTTATCAACAAATCGATGTTAAAATCTAAATTTAAGCAAGGACAGCTCCTAAATTTTAGGTTGCAAACTCATGAAAAATACACAGTACTTCTCACACAGCTATAAACATTTTAATGCCACACAGAACATTGTGTTTAAGTGAAATATATTTAACAACACACACATGAGTGGCTACAAAAACATAATATAAAAGTAAATCAAACGCAGAATATACGTGTGGCTGCAGATAATGTCAATAGACAATTTGATAATGTCAATAGACAATTTGAGTGAAAAAAGCAAGCACATATCCCTGTTACTAAATATAATGCACTGTTTGGTGACACTTGGTTCACAAATTAATATTAATGAATAAATTATATAAATTAAAATTTTTTAATAATAAATTCAATACCTCTTTTAAATGCCTTTACATAAAGTAGCTATAACACACACACACACACATGCTGATCTACTTTAAAAATTATTTTGAGATATACTTTTCTAAGTATGTGTATGTAATGAGGTTCACGAAAACACTTTCTAGTTCTAGGGGTTCCAAGAAAACACCTTCAAGTTCTAGGGGTTCCGTGAGTTGAAAAAGTTTGAAGGTCACTGGTTTAGATAGACTAGACTGTGCAACATTTAAAGAATATTTTGAACAAATTACTATTCTTAGAAAAATCCATTGCAATCGTAAGCGAGGAAACACAATCTTCTATTGAAAGCGCTAAAATTGAAGATGATTTAGAGACCTTTTTAAGTAGCAAAGAATTGGGAATAAAAACACATAGATCCCTTATTTCAACCAAGATTGACACATTGAATTCATTTTAAGCAATTTTGACAATGTACGAAGGCTCTCGATATAAAACCTAATATTTTAGATTTCTGGGAATAATATAAAATTACTTATACGCACTTGTATAAGATTGCAATGGTAGTTTGGGCAGCTCCAACTACACAAGCTAGCATTGAAAGGGGGCTTTCAAGTTTGAAATTTATTCACTAAGAAAACAATGCAATGTTCATGCGTTAAATGAATAAATAAACAAGTTTTTTTGTATAATTATTGCAAGGTCAAATGCACAATGTGAGCGTCAAGCGACGAGAGTACGCATAATCGGCATAATCATGAATCTAGTTGTCAAATGCGACAGTGCCAATGCTCGCCGCTCTCAGCTCACTGCTTATATCGAACATGCTGGTTAGTTGTATGAATTACCATAGTGTACCAACTAAAAAAATAAATCTTCTAAATTTCGATGGATTTACATTTTTTGTTTTTGTTTATGATAGAATTCTATTTTTAGTACAAATAAAAATATACATAAAACAAAATTATTCATTTGGAACTGAACCGAAAACCGTTGTGTTTAGCGAAACGAAAACCGGGACTAAACCTATATTTTTTTAGAGGAACCGAAAAGAAACAAATTACGGTTCAATGCTCGGATTAAGACAGATTGGTGTCAAATTCCGTTGATGCTTATTTAATTTTTCAGCTCACTGTTCGTTTAATAAAAGAGAAAGCGAAGACTACTTATTTTTACTTTATTGTTTATTTTTCTGATTTCTGCAAACATAGAAATGATAGAGGGTCTTTAATTATTATCCCGTGATTAAAATTACTTTCTTTCAAATAATTAAAAATGTGATGAATTTCATTTGAAATCATATCTTTATTACAAACACGCTCAGATTCAATTTTAGCAAAAACTGTTGTGTGGAGTCTTTAAAATGACTTCATTTTTTTGTCTATCGGTTGATTAATATAGGATGATTAGAAAGTCTTAGCCTCATTATAAATACTTATTGCGCTCTCTCTCTCTCTCAAACTATTATAATCACACATATCGTCAGCCTTATTATCAGAATGCGTAACTCCACAAAAGGAACTAGTTTGATATAGGAGTGCTACGAGCCAAGTGCTGTTGAGCGCGATTCCTTAATCGCTCCAAACAGTGGTTGTTGTCGAGTTACGTGGAATCCCCAAGAGGGCATCCTAGCGATAGAAAATCGTAAGGAAAATAATTGTAAAGAACAGTTTTGAAATATATTTCAAATGAAGAATATAGGAATAGATTAAATATAACCAATATCAATCAATAATGAATATAATATAATAAAAGTTATATAATAATAATAATAATAGTATGTAATATATATATATATATTATTATTATCATGAAATAAAATGTAATAATAATTATAATATATGATAATATTCATATAATTTTATATATTAATAATTATTACATATAATAATATTCATATAACATAATTAGTATATATAATAATGCTCATATAATATAATAATTATAATTATATAACATAATAATAATTATAAAAAACTAAAATGAAATAATTATTATAAAAATAAATAAAATAAAAAAAAATTATTATGTATAAAAATCATCATATTATGAATAAAATAATTACATAATATGTATTAATATTAATAATGAATACAAGTAATAAATGCTGATAACTTGCAATACTCAAAAAACTGCGAGTTCTTTCAATGAATTTCACCGAACGAGGAACGTTCAAAAAAGCATAATTAAAAAGCAAAATAAAGTAAAATGTTAAATTATTAAAGAAATCGCATTAAAAAATCGTCTGAAATTAATAGGGTTACCGCGGGGGAAAAAAAACCAATAAATAAATTAAAAGTAAAAAGCTTTTTTAAAACAAGCTTTTATTTAAACGCGCTAAAAAGAATAAATAAATTTTTCTTTAAAGCTTTTTTTTACACTATCAACTTTTCCGTCATTACACAATTTATATGATATAAAAGCTCGTCGCGAGATCTATATTTACTTAGTTTGAAATTTTTAAAAATTAAAATCAATCCGATCAAGTTATTTAATTTACTTGTTTATCTGCAGAGGTAAATCTCGCGACAAGCTTTTATATCATATAAATTGTGTAATGACGGAAAAAGTTGATAGTAAAAAAAGTTTTAAAGAAACATTTATTTTATTCTTTTTAGCGCGTTTAAATAAAAGCTTGTTTTAAAAAAGCTTTTTTACTTTTAATTTATTTTTCACTTTTTAGTTATCACTGGACAGGTTTCTCAGTATGTTCATCTCATTCAATGCTAGGTGTTTGCCGGTTATTTTCGAACAGTTAGCTAAATGAATTCCCCCAAAAAGGGTACTAGACTAAAAACACAATTTTTTTAAAATCCGTAATTTTTAAGCAATTTTTTCAATTTTCGTACAGATCTTGGGTAATATTGTCCTACACACGAAAAAAAAATTCATGAGATTTTCTTCATAAATGATGAAGTTATTAAATGTTTAATTAAAATTTTGAGTATTTCTTGAAAAATCGTAAAAAAAAAAAATGTTTTCGGCATTTTATTTCTTAAATGACTAATTCTAAAAAAGCAAAGCATGAGCTGTTTTAGTAAGGAATGTCGATTCATTTAAATAAAAAAAAATTTCATGCGCAACGATTTAGACATTATTTTTATAAAAACGCATCGATTTTGAATTATTTAAAAAAAAATCGTAAGAAATACAAATATTATTTCGTAAAAAACATTATACCTTATCGGGACGAAATAAATGATCTTTCCGATTCTATAATTATTTTTTGTCTGAGCTTCATAGATTAACCTCTTAAGCGGTCAATTTTTTTGACCAAAATTTTCCCGAAAAAAGCCCATTTTTTAACTGCATGTAACTAAGCATAATAATTAACAGAACGCGCGAAAATGGAAGATTTTTATTTTAATCTTCGGTTTAAAATTTTACTCACCTTTTTTTATTTTATAATTTTTGAACACAAAAACCCTTAAATGTTTGTTTTTAATGAGTACATTCTGCGTACTATGAAGAATATTTCACATATATCTTAAAATATGTTTTCTTCCACTTACCAAAAAATTTCATGTTCATACCTGTTTTTCATACGATTGATAGGATTTCATGTGTGTGCATATTTATATGCACACACAATATGAAGAATAGTGTAACACTAAGTCTTATATTCCAATGGGGATAGAGATAATATTGACTTCTTTGGATTATCTATCCATTTTCCTTAGGCAACACATTGTACATTGCCTTGTAAATCCCCGTTCTTTATCCAATATTTTCAAGAATATACACTGGTGTGCAAAAATTAAGGACGAGACGGTTTTTTCAATATAACTTTGTACAAAAGCATTCCAAATCAACACATTTAATACCGTAAGATCCCCAATACGTAAGGACATGAGTAATGTAAGCAACACTTACTAAAAGAGAAATCAGAGGGATAAAAAGAAGCTTTATTGAAAAAGTAGCATGGAGCGCAATGCGACTGAAGGCCGAAACATCCCTGTGATGGGTGTCCAGCAAGAAATATCCGGTCTTTAGTAGGGGATATGATCTCCCCTGACTGCTAGGCAGGTTTCACAGCGTCTGCCCATGCTGAGAATCAGGGTGTCAATGAGTTGTTGAGGCATTGCTGCCCATTCGTCTTGCAGCGCCAATCGAAGCTCCGGAATCATTACTGGTGGTAAGGTACGAGCTGCCAAGCGTCTGCCTAGTAAATCCCATACATGCTCGATGGGATTGAGATCCGGAGATCGTGCCGGCCAATCCATACGTTCAATATCCTCACTCTCTAAGAGCTGTTCGGCAGCTACTGTGCGATGACATGGTGCATTGTCGTCCATGAAAAGGAACTGCGGACCCATAGCTCCTCTAAAAAGACGCACACATGGAAGAAGTATCTCGTTACAATAACGGGTCCCGTTGACTGAACCTGCGTCGAAGATGTGAAGGTCTGTACGACTACCAAGCATGATGCCTTCCCAAACGAGAACACCGCCACCTCCATACCTGTCCCTTTCAATGATGTTCGAGGGATGATTGCGGCTTCCCCGCTCTCTCCAGATGAGTATGCGATGAGAATCGCTACTCAGACTGAATCTGCTCTCATCTGTAAAGAGTACTCGTCCCCATTCATTGTCTCTCCAATTCCGGTGTTCCCGGCACCACAGACAACGCCTTCTCCGATGGGCAGGCGTTAGAGGTACACACCGTACAGGGCGTCGTGCAAACAGACCACCACCGTGCAGTCTTCTGGCCACGATAAAACGCGATATCGGTCGTCCAGCCTCCTGTGTCGTGTGTCTAGCGATTTCTCCCGCTGTCTGCCGCCCTGTTTCTTCTGGCCTGTAAGGCAATATACCGGTCATCTGCGGGTGTGGTTCCTCGTGGACGACCACTACTGAACCCCCGGATAACTGTTCCTGTAGTTTGAAATTGTCTCCAAAGTCGTGAAACGATGCTGTGAGCAATTTCGAACTCTGCAGCCACACTTGTCACACTGCGACCTTCCTCGAACTTCCCAATGATTCGACCTCGGGTAAAAGCCTCCAGATGTCGTCTAACAGATTGATTATTCGCCATTTCTCGCTGAGGCAGCAACTCGGTGTGATTTCAACTGCTATACGGTGTGCAATCTCTTTGCCAGAAATACTAATCTTACACCGACAACATGCTTTACTACTCAGACACTCCCCTATTACGTCTACCTGCATATCTGCGCATGTGCTACCGTACATCACCTCACTTAATCTCCTGATTGGTCTTTCTGTCCGCTCTGCCTCTTCGTTCAGCTGATATGCTAATTTTTTGACTTCGTCGTTAATTTTTGCATACCAGTGTATATTCTTGCCTTCAGTGAAAAATTCTCACCTTCACCACTACCAAAATTCTGAATGAAGAGTAGTTCAGTACCCATGGACAAACTCTCTCTCTCTGCATCTCCTAAAGACACACTATACTAATAACCTTATTATAGGAATAAAAATGTCTGTGCAAATAAAATATAGAAAGAAAACATTTCGGTGCCTATACAGCGCACGGGCAAACCGGTTGTGGCTAACTTTCAGTAGCCCGTAAGGTGTACGGGCAAACCATTTAAAGGGTTAAAGTTAGAATTTCTATAATACTCCATCTCAGTTTAACTTGGCAGCGTTGAGAAAGGTATACAATGTACCAATCTACTTGAAAAATAGCTCTACTTTTTTTGTTTTGAATTTAAATCCAAGAAAATAGATAGAAATTTGTAAAAAAAATTGCATATGTTGTAGAAATTAGATTATTTTTACGTTGTAGAAATGTAATTATTTTTTAGACAAAGTTAATTAATACAGTCAATAGCGCAACGTTATAAAATTCCAGTTTGGCTGAAAACCGATTTTCGACGCCAACTTTTGTCATTGTTGTAACAATAAAATTATTACAACAATGCAGATATATCCAAGTTGGCGCCCAAAACTAGTTTAACGTTTTTAATTAATATCTTTTTAATTAATTGCAATATTGGAATATGAATGGTCAAAACATGCATTGTCATCCAAACTAAACGTGTATACAAAATTTCAGCTCAATGGGAGGAAGATATCAGCTTCAAAATTGAGTTGCAAGATTCCACCCGAACAAATTACATACATACATACATACATACATACATACATACATTGTAAGTTAAATAAAAGCTTTTAAAATTAACTCCAATATACATTATCATCATGGCACAACCACATTACCATACAATAAAAATATCTAAGTAACCATGTTGTAACGTTATCGCCCATCTCGGCGAATATAAACAACCCCAACTTGGCACGTAACACTCCTATATGAAATTAGCACCTTAGAAGGAGTTACGCGTTTTCACACAATTAGGCTGACGATATGTTTTTCCCCCAGTGAGTACTGTTGTGAACTTTTTCATTAGATCACATTTAGCTGAGTAAATTTCAATGTGTGTCTCTTTGGTAGCTCGGGGAATGTCTAAGCCCAGGGTGGGCATTACGTCGATCGTGATCGACCGGTGGACCACCAAGACAATTTGGAGTGACCACCTGAAGATTAGTCGTTAGTAATTATATACAGAAATATTCAACATTGGTTGACAGTACGCAGACTGTCTTCTACTGACTGTAATTACGCGAACTAACTTTAGATGAATTTTGAATTGTTGATAATAAGTGCTACAGATATTAGTATATTTGTGGCTATTATATTATAATGTTTGTATTTTGCGTTTTGCTTTAAACGCGGTTTCAAAAAAGCGAGTTTTTAATTTTATTTACGTTGGTAAGTATATATATTCCGTATTTATTTTATTAAGTTATAATAAATATTGTTGACCTTTTCCTTACTTCACCACAACTACAACCCTGGGCAGTGGGTGCACTCGTGAATTTTTCAAAAGGAGAGTGGCGTTGTGGTCCAAATCGAATATATACCATTCATATATTCTACCCCAATACGCTGCCAAACATTTTTTTAAAATTTTGTAGATAATCCGGAGCAAAGAACATTAGGAAATAAATTGAATAAATAATTAGCATTAATTAATAAAAAATATTAATAACAAATACTTAATTAAGTTTTATGTACTATATACATGGGATTATAATCAAACGAAAAAAAATATGGGCTATGGAGGAGAGATCAGACCCGTGGACCCTCCCCTCTCCCTTTGTGTGTGCCACTGCTACTGGGTGGACCGCAACACCTTGAAAAAATTAGAAGTAGCCCGTTCCCTGGATAAAAGTGCCACCCCTGGTCTAAGCTGTATTCCAGTTCCTGCCGAGTATTCTTTTATATGGTTGAAGGCTTATATTCACTTTATAAGAATGCACCTAACCATTTTCAGAAGAATTCTTACCAAATTTGTTTGTGATATTTAATAAAGTTCATGTGATGCTTCTGAAATTAATTTCGTAGGATTTCGTTGAAACGATTGTCGAACGTGGTCAACAGTTGCTTCACTCACACTAGACCTGCAGCTTCTAGAAAGATCCATAACGCTGCATGTTCTAAGGTATCCCACTACTTGTGACAACTTTTTTTTTTAAATGGAGATATGGGGATTTTTTATGTGGTTTTTAGATTTGTTTAGTACATTTTAAGAAAAATATGCTCAAATAAAGAAGAAAAAAGAAATTATTATTACTAAAATGGGTAAAAATTTACGAAAAATATCAGAAACCGGGCCCATTCTGTACCAAAAGTTTATGAACACATTTTCAAATTTTCAATTCTGATGTGTCTTATTCATTTCACCTTCAGGGTAAGAAATATTTTAATTTTTACAAAAACTAGAGCACTTTATCTTAGTTATTATATGAAATTGCTTAAAAAAACGGTGATTATATTCACATAAGGGACTGCAAATTTTGTAATAAAACAGTGATTATTAAGTCTGAAGGCTAAAACTTTTCTACTGTTATACAGAACCCGCACAAAAAATTTCAGTTAATTATTTTCAAAACTTTTTGAGCAATCGCTGTCCCCGTT
Organism: Trichonephila clavata; assembly: GCA_019973975.1. Classification (NCBI taxonomy): domain Eukaryota; kingdom Metazoa; phylum Arthropoda; class Arachnida; order Araneae; family Nephilidae; genus Trichonephila; species Trichonephila clavata. The sequence goes on from BMAO01027082.1 coordinate 16,205, forward strand.
TGAGTAGTTCCAAAAAACACATTTCGAGTAAAACGTTTTTAAGTAGGACATCTTGCTTAAAAAGCAATGACATCTGCTTTCAGTAAAACAGTTGTAGTTTTTGTTCTAGTGAACGGAAAATAATACACTTGGTAGTTTTATAAAGCTAATAAGATGGTCTATACAATAAAATAATAAAAAATTTGTCAATTTTTGGTAAAATTCACAATTTTAAGATAATGGGATACCTGAAATATTTAATATATTTCATATCCTTTATATTGGTTTTGCTCTGGAAGACTTGCTTCCATAACTGCTTCAAAATTTATACTGAACATTAACAGGCGATTTTATGTTTCGTGAAACCAAAGCACACATTGGTATTATTATTTTTTTAATGAATATCATTTTGGCAAAAAAATTATGTTTTTCTTATAAATGTTCCCTCGAGTCACTCTTGAAGGAGCATAAAAGTATTAAAAAGAACTATCAAATGAACAAAAGTTACATTAAAATGTTATTTGGGGATGAATTTTTATAATAAGTGCAAGACTTTTTGGTTCACCCTGAAAGAGGATTCGTTCTCGGTACCTTCCTTTCCGCAAGCACACATCCTACCTCTAGCCCAAAATGATCACTTCAGCCCGAAAGCAGTTAGTGGCTTATATGGATATCACCGCCACACACTCCCTAACCAGTGAGTCGGTAAGGCAAACGAATGATATCATTGTTATGGCGAGCGTGTGAGCTGTTGCGTCACTAGGTTGTGACGGCTTTGCTGGTTTCGTCATTCTTGCGAGATGGCTTTTCTGGTTGCATCATTCGTGTGAGACGGCTTGTTGATTGCGTCATGTGTGAGACGACTTTGATGATTGGGTCATGTGGGAGACAGCTTTGTTGATTGCGTCATATGTTTGACTACTTTGGTTGCATATGCGGTGGATAGATGGCCCCACGACTGCTGTGCGAAAGTTGCGTTTGTTCGAAGTTCCCAGGGTCACCAATAAAGGAGGATTAGAACTCGGTACCTTCCATTTCGTAGGCACACACCCTGTCCCTAGGCTAAAATGATCACTTCAGCCCAGAGGCCGCTGGTGGATTATATGGATATCTCAGCCAAACCCCTATAATATCAGTGAATGAGCCGTATTTGATCTAATTGTGCCCAAACAGTCGTTAATTATGACCCAAAAAATGTGTTTGTAACTTAGACGAAACTATATATGTAAATGTAAAGAAGAAAAAAAGTAAGAATGGATATAGAAAGGGAAATTTTAAGCAATGGTCAATTGGGCTCTGCCCTAGGGCCTTAGCTTCAGGAGGGAGTGGGTTTTGTCTTGTTCTCGACTCTACTCAATAAGATTGCGATCCGAATAAATTTTATTCGTCAAATGTTTTTCCGGACATATTCTCCGAAAAACTGGATGTCGAACTATAAGCCAACTGGAAACAATGGCAAGATTATGTTATGTCTGTCCTTCGTATCTAAGCCTAGGCCTACTCCATCATTACTCATTAAGTCGAAAGGCTTATAAATGTACGCAGCAGTTTATCTCAAAAAATTTACTAATACTGTTATTTATTAAAAATACACTCATATTTAAATAAATGAAATACTTTACTAAAAATCCAAATAAAATCAGTAGTCAGAATATTTTTAACAATTCATTGCTTAAGAATAGAAAGCAAATTTTCCAAATTACTATTACAACACACACAAATTGTAAGTAATTTCTGAAAGTGATATATGTAGATTTTTAAACATGAATTTTCATTAGAAATGGTATATAACTTCAAGTTACACATTCCTATCTTTTTTTAATATTTTATGATTCAAATCTTTGATATGCATTTCTTTTAAGGTAATATAATGTATGCTTTGAACGTTTATTTATACATAAAATGACATTTTTCTATATATTCGAAATCCTTTGAATCTTTTAGAGCCAATCCAGTTTATGCTTCATTCTTAGAAGAGCGATTTCTGAAAAGAGAAAAATATTTTTAAAAAATATATTCTTAAATTTCTTAATTATATACTTAGTAGGATTCAAAAGTTCCCGGATTGAGTCTAAAAAATTTAACAAATATTACCAATTAAACTTCTGAAACACATCGTCATTCGAAATAAGACTCTTGAGTAACAATGCACTTCTGCCATGGCTTGTAAAGGTCATCGAAACATTTCTGGAATCCATTTTTAGCCATGTCCTTTAATTCAACTTGCGATTCACTTTTAATTTCATTTACAGATTGGTCTTCGTTTAACATGCGGGGAACGATTTGTTGACACTCCCTATGCATTTAAAAATGCTTAGTCAGTATCCATTGACATTTGTTTGAGGATATCCCAACTGATTCTGCTATTGTTTGAAGTCTGTTTTTAAGTTCCGACGCGGAAATCTTTTCGATGTTTCCAGTGGTGTGGGAAGTCTCTGGACGTCCAGTGCGCCTGCTGTCTTCGACACTTTCCCTGATTTCTCTGAAACCTCAATAGCCCTCAAAAGCTTGCGATCGCGATAATGTATCACAGCCTTACACATGTTTCAAAAATTTGAAAGTCTCCGTAGCACTTTTTTCCAAACGAACACAAAAAAATATCCACATCTGCTCAACAAATGCAATTTCTTTTAGTCGCCAACGACTAAATACATCCGCATACAAAATACGACACCATGGCGACCCACCTACCACGGGATTAGGAACAAACTTTTTTAGAAAAGGGGAAGAACAAAATAACACAGAAATGTTGTTGGAGTCGTTCTACTGCTAAAATTTTCCACGTTATAGGCTCAGTCTGGGAACTTTTAAATCCTACTAGTATTTAAAAATTATTTAATTGTAAGAGATTTTCCTCAAAAAGTTACGTAAATTCAAATTGATAATCCCGCGGATGAAATTACAGTAGAACGGCGTTTATATCCGAATCAATTGGGACCGCACACCGTTCGGATACGCGATTGTTCGGATAACCGAAAACCAAATGCGATCCATACAGTATATGATACTGGACACTATACAAAGATTGAAAATCGTCACATGCGGGAAACGTGCTTGAAGAAAAAGCAAAATAGGTGCAAAATGTCGCAATTTTATCTCTATTGGGGAAAATAATCACTTATTTTTCGATGTACCATTTTACACCTCCGTTTTTTCCCTGCAAGGTCTCTGATTCTCTTGGGCAGCAGTAGTTGAGCATGACAGCACTCTGATTGTTGTTTGTGCCACTCCATAGCTGTCTCTGACGCAGAAAACGCATCAGCATTTGCTACTTCCGTTCTTGTTGTCATTGTCTTCATCCGTTTCTTCGTCGACAGGGTCGGATTCTTCTTGCATGGAAGTCCCAATCTCGACATCATTTAGCCTTTGAAATCCACAGTCTTCTGCATCGCATATCATCCAGGTTTCTACATCAACAAAACTCAACAAAGTAGCATATGTATCCACTTGGAAACAAATGACCTAATATTCCGCACAGATGTTTGCCAAATCCCACAACTGAAATTCCCCAAATATTCCTCACCTTGGATTTTCCCGTCACATTTGGCCTCACACGAAACAACTGTTGAGCATTGCACTGTTCTAAAACGTATCCGTCTTTTGGTTCGGATATTTGACGCTCTGGATAATAAGCGTTCGGATAAATGTCGTTCTACTGTATTTCCATTCAGCTCTTGGTGTCTACTCGTTATTTTGGACTTATATAATGTTAGTTTCCTATAGGATTTCTAATTACATCTTTGACATATTCAAACCATTACATATGTAACTGGTAATAATAAAAAGGAACTTAATAAAGATTCTAGTAGCTTTTGTTATTTATTTTTATTCCAATACTTGAAACTATGATTTTTAAGTTATTAGGCAGAATTTGTCTGCACATTCGTTATGAGCGTGCCGCCGCAACAAAACTTTTGCTTGAAGGTACTTCTGCCAATTTAATTTCTTTCTAAGAAAATGCTTACTTATTTTTCAATAACCTCTTGGTTTAAGGTCTTTGTATATATTCTTCTGTTTAACCAGAAGAATCTTTTTCCGATAAGGATTTTGACGAATCCCTGATTGCTTTTACGAGTTTTAGTGTTCTTACCGATTGCGGATGACTGATTCTAGTACGGTCCTAAAAGTTGTTTATCTAAAAAAATCAGTTGATTGTACGATAAATGAATAACCTTTTGATGTCTAAATATTTAAGAACGCTGAAAATCTCCAAAGACAATTACAAATTTCACTCAATCAGAACTAGGTATAATGTCTACTCGGTACTTTTAAATTGTTATCTAACTCTTATGTTTATGTCAACACTTAATAAAGTTAAATATACAACCAAATTTACCTGGACACTCCGACTGCATCTTCCACTGTATCCGGAACATTACAATCTTTCGTTTCAGGTAATAGCAGAACTAGGATCCCAGCTATTGCCGCTAGAATTCCAAAAATGATTTGTGGAACTATAGGATGAATTGCTCGACCCTAAAATATTGAAAATTTTCCAACAATTCAAATTTTAGATATCTAGTTCTGCACATTAATCAATTCCAAATATCATTAAAAAAACATTTGTAATTTAATAAAAATAATTCTGATATATTTGTTTAAAAATGTAGATTATTTTTTATCTACATTTGATAGCGTGATAACTGTACGAAGGGGGCGCGAGCATATTGTAAAGTCTAAAACAAAAGATTCTTTAAAAAAGTAAACAAACAAAAGTAAACCGAAAGTAAACAAACAAAAATATTCTGACATAACAAGAAATAAAATACACATTTTTACACTGATTTTAATACACTTATAAATGTATCAATGCTGCGCGATGTATTTTATGATTAATTTAACAATATTAAGAACAAGTTTAATAATTACCGATGACCCCCATGGGTTTGTGATATATAAAATTATACACAAACATTAACACTTTTCTTAATAATTTGTACTGCTTATAATTGATCCCTTGCTGATTATATAAAAATTACGCAATTCACTCCCCAATTCCACCGTTTTCCACGTTGGTGCATGTATATGATGTATTGGATGGAGAAAAAAATGAATAAATAAGCAAATCCTCTTAAATAAGTAAGTCCTTCGCAAACACTATCAAGGTCCTTTTATTTCATTCGAAAGCCTTCAGAATAATTTTATGAATAGCACTTCACAGAAAAGATCGTACTTCAGAAATACGTATATATACGACCGGAGCAATTAACGTTTTGGCTGAGCGAGACGTGTATTTACCTAAGTGGCACTCAAGAGGTTAAAGCTGGGTTGTAGCTTTAATGTCAAAATATAGCATTATTCAATTCAATACATTGTAATTGTATGGAGCGGCACGATGAAAATTGTAATTGAATATTGGGTCGCCAATATTGAAAGTTTGAGAAACACTGCTGTAAATCTTATAACGAGTGCTCTTACCATTACTTGTAAATAATCTCTTTTGATATTTATTTGCGTAAAAACTTTGATTTGTCTTCGTATAGTCTTCGTTCTTGTTCATTCATAAATTTATTCCTGTTTAATTAATTGGGGTTTCTTTTTTATTTTCTGACACATAAATTTGTAACAAAACCTACAAATTCTCCAGATTGTGTAGTTTATATCTGGCACCATGAAGAACTAAATTTAATGCGTGAATATAAAGGCAGTGGAACAAAAATTATACTTACAAGTTCTCTGACGAATGGAGCAATAATTGAGCCTAATCGAGCTCCCAAGCATGAAGAACCCAGCCCAATACTTCTCACCACAGTTGGGAATATTTCAGCCGTGAACACATAAATAATAGCAAAGGAACAAGTGATGCAAAGTTTTCCGAGCAGATGCATTACTGTCCTCATCCATACAGGATCTGGAAAGGGAAGTCAAATGAACTAATTAATATGTTTATCAGGAACCGTGGCAATAGCTTTTGAGCAATGAAAAAGGAGAGTATTTCTAAAAAATATTGAAAAATAATTTAATACGAGGGCAATTCGGAAAGTAACCTCCGAATCGCTGTAAAACACAAATTAAGATAGAGGCGGGGGGATTTATTTACATATCAAAGGAACAACTTTCCTCTACTTTTTTAACATTGTCTCCCCATTATTCAAGCACTTGTACCATTTTACACATTTACCAATTCCTTCTGTATAAATAGTGGCCGCCTGCGGTTTAAATAAACGTGTCACAGCGTTTTTAAGCTCCTCTTCGTCAGAGAAATGCTGTCTTCCAAGCCACTTCTTCATTGCAGTGATTAGATGGTAATCGGATGAGATCAGAACTCACTACAGACATCGTTCCACTTCGTGATTCCTCGTAGATGTTTGTTCTTCCGTCCTTGAAAAAGCGTATCCATGACGCACTACACCTTCACTCATAATATTTGGCCTATATACGGCACACTCAATTCACGACGGATATTCACAGCTGACATTTTTTTAGGCTCGAATAAATCTTATCATTCCTCGCACCTCACATTTTGCGAAATTTTCTATGGTGGCACACATTTTGTCACGTTATAACTGGCAAACTCTTGACCCTACGACACTCTCATTCGCCGACTTGAAGCATATTGAAACAGAGATTACTCGTGCATTCGATTAAGGGTGCTCCGAACCGTACTTCCAGTGCCAATCCCAAACCGCGGTAAGTTTTCGAATTGCCCTCGTAGTATAAAGGTTTTAAAATACGTAAGAATTTTAAAAAGCAGGGTAATAAGATGGGTGTGAAAGGAACCTGTATGAATAAAAATCCTTCTGAAAATAACGAAGACGGTGCAGGTAGATGAAGCTGGTGCTCCAGAAAAACGACTAAATCTCAGTTAGATGATAGCTGCGTTGACGGAAACATGCTGCGTGATTGTAATATAAAATGGGATAGGATTTTTTTGCACTTAAAGAAAATTTCTCCACTTGAAATTCAAAGGTAGTTGGTAAAAGTGTACTGCACAAGTGTTATGTCGCGAAGACAAGTGTAGTGGTGTTGCACTGAATTTGACAAAGGCAGAACAGATGTGCGAAATGAAAAAAGAGCCTTTAGGTGAGAGGTATGGGACCATTCTCTTTACAATCCCCCTCTAAATTTTAACCTCTTATAGCCAAATACACTCATGTCCATAAATTAAGGATAATGAAGTTCAGGCAAAGAAAGAGACGGAAGCAAAACAAATTTGACTTATTTGTAAAGTCTATTTATTAAACAAAAGGTAAAGAGCAAAAAAGATGCTATAGGTTTGACATAATTAATAAAAATCGCGATTTTTACTCCCTGGAGCAAATTTCAAAAAAGAACCTATTTACAAAAAACAGTATAACATGGTTAGTATGATGGTTAATACTGAGTATGTCTCCCGGACGATGCAATACAGGCCTTACAACGCCTACGCATGCTGAGTATCAAATTATCAATCTGATCTTGGGGAATATTACACCACTCATCAAGCAATGCCCTCCGAAGTTCCGGTAGACAGGTGGGAGGGGTTGACGGGCTGCAATTCGTCGGCCATGCATATCACACACATGCTCTATTGGATTCAAGTCCGGTGAGTATGCTGGCCAATCCATACGGGTGATATCCTCCGATTGAAGGCATTCGTCTACAATGTTTATACGGTGAGGACGGGCGTTGTCATCCATAAACAGAAATTCAGCACCCATGACGCCCCGAAACAAACGTACATGTTTTTCCAGAATGACATCCCGATAGATGTGGCCTGTCATCATTACACTCTGAACATGCAGGTCAGTTCTGGAACCAAGAGTAATTCCTCCCCAAACAAGCCATCCTGCTCCACCGTAACGGCGTCGTTTAATGGTGTTCTCTTGGTGGTAACGGGTACCTGGCGCCCTCCATATGAAAGTCCGGCGAGAATCAGACTGCAAACTAAACCTGGACTCGTCGGAAAACATCATACAAGACCACTGTTGCGGTGTCCACAATGCATGCTCTCTACTCCAGGTTAATCGCATGTGACAGTGAGTTGTGGTAAGGGGAACACATCTGACAGGCATACGAGCATATAGACCAATGTGCCCTAGGCGTCTGTACACGGTCTGCCTTGAAAATGTCGTACCGGTAGCTGAAGAGAACTAACGAGGTAGGTCTGAAGCTGTGCTCCGTCTGTATCTTTTGGCAGTAACTGCCAAATACCGGTCCTCATTCGGCGTTGTAACTCGGGGGCGACCTGTGCTGTAACATCTACTCCATGGCCATCATCTTGGAATCGTTGTCAAAGCCTGGAGATGACACTCTGGGTGATTCCAAGTTCCTCGGATACTTCCAGCTGGGTACGTCCACATTCCAGTCGTCCGATAATTCTACCACGTAATAAATCATCCAAATGCTTCCTTTGTGCCGTAACTATGCGGTTATTGCACTGAAAGGCTTTTAAAACGCTTGTGATCAATTTTACTTCTTTGCCACCATTCCTTATATACCCCTCTCTTACACTCTCGTCATTATGACGTACTATCCGCGCCATCTGGTGGTTTCCTGTAATTTGCATATTCCTCTTCAAGATGTGTGTGATAATTCTACAGGTGAAATTTTTATTTTAGAGTTCAATTTCTGTGTGCTTATGAATTATCCTTAATTTATGGACATGAGTGTACTTAACTACCTTAATAACACGTTTGAGGACATTTTGGTAATATTTCGTATTTTTTCTTAGTTGCTCTTATATATATAACTGTTTATCTTAAACAGACTTATTTTCTATTGGTGTCAACCAAACTAACATTGAATTTTTATATTAACTATAATTTTCATGTTTCTCTAAGCAACTTGTTACATGTTTCCAATCAGAAAAGCTGGTTGTGTATTGAGAATTTGTTTTAGAAAAAAAGTTTGCAGGTCAAACAAAAATACTACTAATACTAGTTGAATAGCATAGCCAAGATCTTTTTAGCACTTGACCATTTTTAAATTTTTTAATTAAATGATTATTCGAAAACTATCTCTTTTGTTCTTTGCATTCTCTTACCGAAACAGAATATATATTGTTTGGATCTTTATTTTGGAAAGTAACTCATTCCAAGTGAAAGGATATAATCAATAAAATTATTACTTAACGATTTAGGCCACGAACTTCACATTTTTTAAACATTTTTCGGTCGGGGCATTACTTATGTCCTCTGGCTGAACAATATCTTTTTGAGAAGGCTGCTGGTCATTGAGATCTTGCACATTTTCATCATTAATATTTGTTTGTTGTGTGACTCCATTTTCTTTGACTAAGTTCCTTTCACTTGTTAATGTCCGCTTGTTCGCTTCACCAAGTGATTTCCATCTGTTCATACCTTTAAAGAAACACTTTGGTGGTTAGTATTTTAAAACCGATGCTGAAATTTAGCAAGCCGTCTTGTGACACTAATTTCTACGATCCTGATTTTGATGGTTTGTTGTATCGATGGAACTACTGCCTCGATAAGTATGATGACTATGTGGAGAATTAATATGCACCTGTGTCTTCCTATATTGTACATATTTTTAATTTCCTTAATAAATGTTTGCTCTGTATGGACTTGTTACCTCACTTTTTGAAGTCCCTCGTATTTTGTCTTTAACACTATCCCACACGTTTTTTTTTCCTTTTGAGAAATTCTCAATGAAATCTTCTCTTTTGTCATATAATCTTCTAAAGTTTAATATAATCACACATACTAAAATTTTGTATCATATTTACCGTAATTCAGGATGGTTTTCTAACAAGAAATCGATTGCATGATCTTTAATGAAAACACAATTCTTTCGAAAATTAGTTGGCAATGCTCATGGGCTAAATTCATTATGGTCTCGTGACAAATGCAATCAATCACGTGTTCTCCATTGAATTTCAAACTGGCATTAGACTCCAGAAATGGAAAATTCAGTAAAATTCTCCACTTGTAGAATTTAGGTAAAAATTTTTAATTTTATAATTGTAAAAGATGTTTAAATATTAAGCTTATTTCAAAATAAAAAAAACTTATTATATACTATTTGTTTATCTATGGGTGATATTATTGTTGATAAATATAAGCTCAAAAAAACTTAATATGTACTTTTAAAACTTAAATACCGTATTTATTCGAATCTAAGCCATTATCGATTCTAAGCCGCATCCCTGATTCTCAACTCATTTTTGTGAAAAAATTAAAAATTGTGTAAAATTATTTACTGATACCAAAAATTAAAGAAATTTAAAAAAATTAAAATGAGCAAAAAACTATAAATAACTATAAATAAAATATTTATTTATTTTAACAGAGTTAGAAACATTTAAATACGCATTGTGATTGTTTTAACCTTCAGTATCACGTTCAATTTCCCCTTCAAACAATTTTTTTTCTGCCTTCGTTTCTAAACCACACCCAATTTTGAACAGCTTTAAAATTAGCTTCGATTCGAGTAAATAGGGTTAGTACTTTTTAAATATGTTCTTTATGCATAATTAAATATGTACTTTTTTAAAAGAAAGCTTCAGCCAAACCCAAGACTTGGCAACAAAGAAGCACATGAACTGATCGGCTGGAAACACGGGATTATATTTATCATGTGACTCTGACGTCACAAACCAAATGGATTTTTCAGTCAGTTAATTTACGACAATAAACGAATTTAAATCTTTTACTGCATAAAAATCAAAACGAACAGATTAGCTTTATATTTCCTGCTTTTTCAGAAGAAGTATGTAACATACCATCTGGTATTGGATAGATCAACAAACAAGATGCGCCGGCAATCATCAAAGTGACGACAACCGGATATTTTCTGCCTTTCGATTGGATGAAGAAAAAAGCCAAAATATATGCCACAATCTCCACCACACCGTAGAGAATATAGTTTAAGAAAGGATCTCCTGCCAATTCGTTTGTATTGTAAGATATTCCGTAATACATAAAAGCAACTACACACCTGTAATAAATAAGATATGTAATATTAATTACGGATATGAAATCATAATTCATATTTAATTTTAAAATTTGGCTAGTGTTTTAGGTTGTAGATTTCTAGCTGATATACCCGTTCTTCCCACGGGTGAATTGAAAAGTTAAACAATATAAATTGAAGACTAAAGAAGATTTTAATGAGTTAATTTTACATAAATTGCAAATTAAACAAAAAAAAGTTTTTTGCATATCTCAACTGAACAAAAAAAAAACCATATTTGTTAAATTTTTAGTCTAAAAGTCTAACAGCTGCTAAAAATTTGGGTTTTTTTTATTATCATTTATAACGCCCCTTAACTCTCTTGTGGGTCCAATTTTTGAAAACACCTACCTAAGCTAATCTTTACTCAGCAAAAATAACAAATTGTTTCAAATTTTGTGTAATGAACACATAAATGGTATAAATAATTTATATCTGGATGTTTGCACGTTAATAGTATTTTCTGTTGTGTTTATTTTATGTTAAAATTATAATATATGTATGCAACGCTGTTCTTTACATTATAATGGCAATTCAATCGAAACATAGGGAAACGTTGGCGATAGTGCCAAGTTGGCATCATTTTTGGCGATTGATTGAGTAGTGCAGAATTTGATATGCTGTAGCTCCACTTAGTGGAGAGCTGCAACGAAGAAGACAGCACAAAAACTTTGTCCACAAATAAATACATATACATGCAAATTTTCATAGTGATTGGTTGAATGAAGGAGTGAAGTGATGTCATATATACAAACATCCAATTATATAGATGTATGTATGTATTATATATATATATATATATATAATATATATATATATATATATATTAGTTTTGCATCATTTAAAGACATTTCTTAACATAAAAATAAGCAGCACAAAATATAATTATTTCTTCAACAAAAATAACAAAAATAATAATTGTACATATATTATGCATTTTTATATAAACATACGTATTAAAATAATAAATATTTCCCTTTATTATAGTTAAATAAAAAGGTAAATAAAATTTTTTATGCGAGCCTGTGTTTGTACCACTCTACTTTCATATCACGAATTCCGGGGTGTAATTTGTGACTTTCAATTGGACACGATTTTGAGCATTCAGTTGTTAAACAATTTCTTTGCGGATTCCAAATATTTTTTATAAGAGGAAAGATTTTTTTACTCAGATATGTAGAACCAAAAGCGGAAAGCAGAGCACATGTAGTTTTCTATCTTCAAACGATTAAATCTCTCCAGCAATGACATTCGGTAATTTACAAAATAGTTGTAAATTTATCTTAAGAGTTATTTTTCAGATTTTTTCATAATTCCGTAAATGTCTATGATTCTGCTGTCAAAAAAAGGCCATTACAAATTTACGAGGGGTGAAAAAAAAGGTTGCAAGTCGAATAAAAAAATATTTACTAACAATAGACAGAAATTACGAAAGGAAATTAAGAGGCAAACGTGCCCATCGCTTTTCGACATAATCACCAAGTCTATTTAGGTATTGATAAAAACACAGGACCAACTTTTTGAACCCTTCTTGATAGAAATTAGGTCTTTGCTCATTGAACCAGGTCTTGGTGGTTGTTTTCACAGCACTGTATGAAGAAAACCGACTGCCGGATAAGTGCTCCTTCAACCTAGGAAACAGGAAATAGTCACTGGGTGCCGAATCTCGTCTGCGTGAATGATAACTGTCTTTGAAGAACTTGGCCGGCTGCTCCCTGCCATATTGTGGATTTCGACATCCTGTCTGCCTGATTTAAAAGAGAAGCACCATTTTGCTACACATTGTCTGCTCATTGCTTCTTCACCATAAACTTCTTCGATTTGACTATGGAAACGATGCGGACACATTCCTTGCCCATAAAAATCAAAACATAGCTTCAAAAAAAACCCAATTTTCTAAGCGTTTTGCCATTTTAAACGCCATGAACCGTCTGAGAACTTACACTACTTACCCGTACACCAGCTGTAGGACAAGTAGCGCTCTTTATCTTCACTCTGGGGGAAACAATTCTCTGAAATCTCTTCAGAGCTGGGACTGAGCTATGGTATCGTGCAGCATCTCGTTTCTGATGTGTTGCAATATTCAGAGAAAGTGCTGTGAAAACATCACCCGAGACCTGGTTCAATGAACAGGGACCTGGTTTTTACGAAGAAGGATTAAATAAGTTGGTTCTGCGTTCTGATAAATTCCTAAACAGATTTGGTGATTATGACGAAATGTGATAGGCACGTGTGCCTCTTAATTTCCCTTTCTATTTTCTATATTTGACTTGTAACCTTTTTTTCTGATCACCCCTCGTAATACATCTTTAATATACTAAATTATTAAATTTTTGTCTATTGCAATGCCTCACTTTCTTTAGCATTTCTGTTACATATATAAAAAGAAGCCTCAAAAGAAATTTGGCAATAGAAATATATAAACATATATTGAGAAAACAATTTTTGTTGTTTAGCTCGTTTACGTTCGAAATATTCAACTATTTTAAAGCGAAGTAAGGATAATGAGAATCCATACGCCTTTTTAGCTTAGTCGGATTTAAACTACTGTTCACTTAACACACAGTCTACTGGATTCCTCTAAATCAAGGGTGTCAAACTCGCGGACCACATGCAGCCCGAAGCGAACATTTTTGTGGCCTGACCAGTATATCGGCACACAATAATATATAACAAATTCTTTTAAAAAATTCTACCTAAAAATAGTAGATAGTAGCAGTGAAGAAATGTCAAGTGTTAAAACGTAAACATTAAAGTTTTATCTTGTTCTTTTATGTATGATTATTATAATGTATGATTCGAAATATGTGAATAAGGATTTTTTTTGCGGGGACCACCTAAAGTTAAACATTGTTTACTTAGCCCAAGTTGGCCTTTGAGTTTGACTCCCTTGCTCTAAATGCTCAGGAGCCGAATGCTGAAAAGTTGTAGTTACGTTTCCGCCTTCTTTTAATTGCGCAGGAATATTCTGAGGAAGGAATTGATGGAAATACTCGTTGTTGTCTTCATTTATGATTGATGATAGTTGTACAGTGTCCTTTATCATCAATGACGTTGACTCTTGTTTTCTTTTCAACTCAAAAGTACTTGTACACATTCTAAACAATTAATTTTAATTAAAAATATTTATTTAAAAATCACCAAGAAATGCTTAACAAAAACCTGCAAAACGTCCATAAAAATGATTATTGAGTGAGGGTTCTTTACGCACTTCACACTTTGAAGCAACGTTTGGTGACAGACCTCGTAATTTTAAAAGCAGTGAAATGATGAGGACGATAACTGAGCTGGCAAACTAATCTCCAAAATTCCACGCCAGGCCAACGCGATGACTTAGATCCTCAACAGATCTCATGTGTATCATTTTGTGAGCAGGGTTTATGCGTATGAATAAAAAAATTATAAAATAAAAACAGTCCTTATATTCTTACCAAACATAAAATAACACAACGGTTTTCTGCCATAATCCTGGTTTAAATAACTGCAATATATTAGAACTCGCCTGTTTTTCACATTTCTGAAAAGAAACTCATAATATCATTAGGTTGAAAATTAAATATTTATATTTTAAGCTTCGTAATATCCGTATGCGAAAATATTTTTAAAAAATCTTACAATTCAAATTATAAAATGGCAATATTTTGAAAATAAACAAAACATTTTAAATATAAATTGCGAAATTTGATTCAAGGTATGTTTTCAGAAATTTATTCCTCTGAAAATAAATGTTTCCTTTCACTTTAAGCTTAAAATTTTAAATTTTACCTTTTTTTTTCTGAATGTGAGCGTGTGTTTTATTATTTACAAATATGCGTTTTTATTAGAAGAGTACAGTACATAACATATGCTCACCTACGTGGAAAACCGAGGCATTGGAGAAAGAATCGCGTAACTATTAATCGGCAGTTAAGGGATTATTTATAAACCGTACAAAATATCAAGATAAGTGTTAATTTTTGTATATAATTTTATGTATGATAAGCGCATGGGGTCACTGGTAATTAAAAAATTTGTTCTTGACTAAATTACTCTTAAAATACATTGTGCAGTACTGATGCATTTATAAGTGTATTATATCAGTGTAAATGTTAATTTCATTTTTTATAATGTCAGAATATGTCTTGTTTGTTTACTTTCAGTAAGTTAATATTTTTTTAAATAATACTTTGTTTTCGAAATTTAACATGCTCACACCCCCTCTTAGAGTTATCACTCTCCCTAGTTTTAGAAACGCTGGCATAAGCCACTAACAGCCTCTGGACAATGGAGATCACTATTATCTCGTGGTTAAGTTACTCTGCTACGAACCCGAGCACACACACATCGCGGGTTCTATCCTCTACACAATTATTGTACTGATATATCCAGCATTCTTCACTCAACTTTGTGTCCGCATGTAAAAGGAATTATCTTCTTTCTTCATCCTAGTAGAGTGGGGACCGAAATTCAGTTGAACGACATAAAGTTGCCATGTGTGAAATTTGGCCTTAAAGTGCGATGTACACTCACTTCCAAAAGTTAAGCACGAAGATGTAAAATGCAAAAAAATCAACAAATACTGCTTTGATTGACACAAAATTTGGCAGTAAAGTAGCATATATATTTATACATAAAACAAAATCAATAATTATATACAGAAATGAAAACAATATTAAATTTTTGTAAGTTATCAGATAATGTCATACTGGAGACTTAAACAGAATTATGTATAAAGTGAAAATAAACAGCATAAAACGAAAAAAGGACATTAATAGGGTATGTGATCCCCCCTCATCTGTATGCAAAGTTTACACCTTCTGACCATGCTTTCAATTAGGTGGTCAACCACCGCAGAATTAGGCAATCGCCATTCTTCTTGCAGAGCAGTTTCCAGCTCAACAAGACTGGCTGGAGGTGGGAAACGTGAAGATACAGCACGGCCGAGAGCATCCCAAAGATTTTCAATGGGATTAAGGTCGTAAGAATATGCTGGCCACGCCATACGCGCAATCCTTTCACCCTCCAGGTAGTCATCGACGATGTCAGCTCTATGGGGACGTGCGTTATCGTCCATTAAAACAAAAATAGGGCCAACTGCTGCAGCGTACAATCTCACAATGGAGGAATCATCCAATCTCACTCCAGGAATTCATCTCGATATCGGACAACCGTCACAAAACCCCGTTTAAAGATGTGCAGGTCGGTGCGGTATCCTAATGAAATCCCTACCCACACCATAATGCTTCCGCCTCGGAATGCGTGATGTTCGGTGATGCTTTGGGGCTGATTGCGTGTTCCTTGTTTTCGACATATCCTTATACGCTTGTCATCAGACTCCAGAGCAAATATTGACTCATCAGTAAACATGAGATTGCCGCAGTCAGACACAGTCCAATTGCCATATTCCCGACACCACTTTAATCGTGCCTCTCTTGATTGAACGGATAGAGGAACACAAACTCAAGGTACCCGGGCATACAGTCAATTGATATATAATCTTCGGCGTACAGTAGCTGCAGGTATAGTCTTACCAATGGACACTGTAACCATAGATGTCACACGTGTGGAGGTCGCTCTGCGATTTCGCTTGGTTAGAATAGCAATATATCGATCTTCCGCGGGGGTTGTAACCCTTGGGCGACCGCCTACGGGTCTTCGGACAACTGTCTGTGTGGTTTGAAATTGTTTCCATAAACGTGAAATTACAGAATGATGAACGCCGAAGAAAAGAGCAACATCTGTGATGGACTGTCCTGCTTCAATGCGCCCCACAGTATGCCAGGGCTCAGAATCTTCCATTCGTTTTCTGGAAGTCATAGAAACACGCATGTTTTGAAAACAAATTGTATGAAAGTTTTAAACACCTTCTATCAGCATTTACAATCAACTTCTGTAACCCTTCATAAAGCTGGCTTCTTATAAGACTACCCTTTTTGCATATTTCTTAACGTGAAAGCACGATTGGCGGTTACCTAACATATTTGCATACTTCCATCTACATCTGCAGCGAATTGCATACTCTTCAATTCTGACTAGCTGTCGGAAATTAGCATTTTCCTTTCCGTGCTTAACTTTAAGAAGTGAGTGTATTGATAAACACTCTTCAGACAATCCATAAGAAACAAGTCAGAAGTTGCAAAAAGTCATGATCAGTAGCAAATCTAAAACAGGCCGCGCTAACTGCTCTGGGAAAAGAATGAGAAATACTTGTAGATGGTCTTCCGAAAAGAGCTAATTTCTTTCCTGATTGAATGGATAAAAAGCGCATTATATGCGCAAAGATAAAGTAAGATCTGACTGCATCATTTGGAATCCACTCTTGGGCAGCGAACCTGCTTTCTCATTTTTATACTGCTATTTGTAGAAACTGCAACACCATGAAGAATCATCACAAAAAAATTAAATAAAATTAATGCACAAACGACTTGTATTACTACAAATATACGACGAAGTTTTCAAAGCAAAAAAAAATATTAAGTGTCCGAAAACAGTATTTGGTGTAGCACTACGCGCTGCAATAAGTGCTGCTGTACGACGTGGAATGGAGTCATACAGATTTTGAATGTCTACTTGTGAGAGAGAGTTCGATATTGCTTGTATGCTCAGCAAAAGTTCGTGATTTGAAGCTACAGGACGTGGATCACGAGTGAGACGCCGACCAACAAATCCCACACGTGTTCAATTGGCGACATATCCGGCGAATATGCAGGCCAAGGAATAAGTTGCATGTGCTGGGCTGAACAGAAGTCTCGAACAGTCTTTGCAACATGTGGACGTGCATTATCCTCTGAAAGTAGCTCCAGGGATACCTTGAAGGAAGGGAACGACTTTTGCCATTAGCACTTCACGACGTACCTGTTGCTATTAAGATTACCCTCAATTCGTAGCAAATTGGATCGTCTATGATACGAAATCGCAC
>BMAO01027083.1:0-75267 GCA_019973975.1 Trichonephila clavata
ATAGTTATTGCATTACTTTACCTTCGGTGGCAGGTTGGTAAAAATGTTTTCCTAAAGAGTCCCCAAGGGTTAGTAATAGACTCGTAAATCTGTCACAACGTGTCAATCACAGAGTAAGTTGTGCTATTAAAATATTGATGAAAAAGATGAGTTTATTATATAAAACTGGTAATATTATTACTAATGCTTATTTATTTGATAACATAAATACATACATCGAACCTCCATGGATAACGAACCCCATATTATGAATTTTTCATAAAGGAACTTTCCCATCCAAGAACATTTCACGATTTTCGTAAAATAACTTCCCAATTAGCGAAGTGCATTTTCTATAGGTCAAACTTTTACCAATGATTCAATTTTTCCCTATGTTTTGCATTTGACATTTCAAGCACTACATTTTATGGTGGTCATAAGGGGAATTTTGGTGCATTGTAACTTTATGTTTACGTTTATGAAACAGCATTTTTCAATCATGAAAAACACAACAAATTAACATTTTATGAGTAATTAACTGTATAATGCATGTGTAGTAATGTATGTTAAGAACTTAGAGTTATAAATACGTATTTATTAACATTTGCACACTTTAAACTAGAAAATGTCCTTGAAATTCACTAAGTTTAATTTAAAATTACTTTCGTAATGTTGTAAATGCAATATACCTTCGATATTCTTTTGTTTTCCTCGCAGTTTTTCTTTCTTGATGCGCAAGATATAAATACATAAATATTAATTAACAAAAGGGTAACTACTTTTAAATATAGTATTTATGAAATTAAAATTATTTTATGTGGTTTAAAGTATATTAAAAGATTAATCTCAATATGACGAATTTTCCATATAACGACCTTAAATCTACGACTTCTTAAGGTATCCGAATCGTTGAGTACTTTTAACAAAATAGCTTAATAAAACATTTGAAATGCTCTTTAGACTCAATACCAATAAATATTACTATATTAAACTATCAAAATTTAAAATAAATTAATTCCACTCTTACAAAATCACAATTATAAGTGAAATTTGCACATTTTTGAAAACTTCAGCAGTTAGAGAAAAGTAATAAACATATATTAGTAAAGTATTACTAAAACAAATTAGACTCCATTTGATAGAAAATGTACTAAAATTTTATTTTTATTAAAATTTGAAAATTTTAGAGCTGATTGAGTAATTATAAGAAAATGTTAGCATTTTATGAGACCACATTTAAATAACAAGCCATATTCAAAAGATTCATACAATAAGAATATTTTAGTACATTTCTAGAAAATACATAAATATCAGGTTCAAAAGTTTTATAGAAATACATTCGTACATTTTGAGGTATCGACTCGCTGTGATAGATTTGGATTTATGAATTTAAAATTTATTTTATGTGATGATAAAGTATATTAAAAGATTAATCTCTATATGACGAATTTCATACAACGAACTTTTTCGGATTTACTTACTTTAAATAGAGGCTGTCAGTATTACATACATATTACTGAAAACACATGAAAATTAAGTCATTAAAGATAAGAATTTATTCCTGGAAGTAGTATTCACCTGAAATATAGTACTATATATAATGGTACTTGCAAATGGATTTTAATGAGCAAAGAACTTGTATACAGATCTAAACGCGAAATGGAGCGACATGAGTTATATTAAATTTTCTTATTCTGTTATTTTATTTATTTATGCATTTTATCCAGCCTTGGCCTCAAAATATTCTAACATCTCAATGATTTGAGAATATGTTTTGTTTTTCAAAATCTATCAACTTAAATAGCCATAGTACATTTATGCATGGAATATAACCCATCATGACAAAAATCTTGCACATTTATCCACGTGACAAATACACGTCAATCTAACTGGTTAATAAAACAACGCCATCATGAATATACAACATTTAATTAGATATTTAAGAAACTGACTTCTTCTTCCAAAATACAATTAAAATCCAAAAGGTTAAATTGCTATTAAATGAATAGATGGCGCTGCAAGTCATCTGAAAGATATACAGAACGTCGTTTATCCGACGTTTATTATCCGGAAAGTCAAACCGGAACCAAAGTCGAGCGCTTTCGAACAGTGCGAATGCCAACAGTTGTTTTGTATGAGGCTAAAAGTGACGGGAAACCCCCAAGGTGAGGGATATTGGGAATTTCAGTGAAACATCTGTGTCGGAATATTAGTCCGTTTGTTTCAAGCAGGGGGTGAGCATACGCTCATTTGTTGAGTTTTATTGATGTAGAAACCTGATGGCATCGATGTAGAAGACAAACGATTCTAAATAGACGAGATTTGACTGTCAAAGAAGACTTGACCTTGTCGACGATGAAATGGATAAAGACGAGGAACAAGAAATGATGACTGCGTTTCACGTAAAGACATGCTATGAGTGGTACTAACAACCACTGATAGAATCCTCTCAACTGCTGCTGCTGCTGAAGAGAACCAGGAGACCATTAAAAACGAAGGTATCTCCTAATACAGCGAAAACTAAGCGATTATTTTCCCAACAGGCTAAAATTACATGATTTTGCACCTATTTTGCTTTTTCTTCACAAGGCAATCTTTCCCAGATACGTGATGATTTTCAGTACTGTATAGTGTCCAGTATCATATACGCATGGATCGCACTCGGTTTTTAGCTAATCTTGGTTGAATTGTGGGGTGCTGAACGGTGTCCGGTCCATAATCCAATTGATTCGGATAAACGACGTTCTACTTTACTTTGTTTGGCTTGTAGAGTCAGATAGTTGTGTAACGTTTTTTGTCCTGTATGCATGTCTTCTGTGTTGTCTATGAAATAAACCAAAATGCGTAAAGAAATGGATTGAATCGTTGATAGTGAAAAGAAATATAATGGAAATATAATCGTCTAAGTACCAATGGAATAAAATAATTAAGGAAACATAACAATAATTTCAAATGGGGAATGTTTTCAAAGTATTCAAATGAATCTATGTTTAATAATCCAGATTGCTACAATTTAAACATTATATATCCAATATTTCTTTCTTTAAAAATTATGCTTATTTGTAACTTACAGGATTAATCATACATTATACATCACATGATGAATTATACATTTCAAACTAAAATAAGAAAGTAATATACTTATATGAGTATATCACAGCAAAAATGCTTCCTACCGCACATTTTATCTGGTCAGAAACTATTGGAAAGTTCTAAATACTTCTTCGCAAACATCCTTTTCCAAAAGCCGCATTTCTACGCATATCGGTGCCTTTGCAAGTGTGTCGGTACCACCGACAAATCCTAAGTAAATATTTGAATTAGCGGAGGATGAAGCGGGCTTAGGGGCCGACTTTTACCCTTGAAGCTGAAACTGGCGATGAGTTTACGGTACGGGATGAAAGAGGATATGGGATTTGTTGGGGGGGGGGGATTTGTCCTGGCTCGGGATGCTGAAAATATTGTTGTAGTGGGAAGGAATAACTTACTTAAGATATGGATTTGAATGTTATTTGATTGACAACTGTTTTTTTTTTATAAGCTGTTTTTTTTAAAATTTTTATTGTGATATATTTCCATGTATAAGCCGAAAATGTTTAAACTTTTTCAAAGCTCATATAGATAAACTGATCGGAATAAAAATGTAATTTAGAGAAAATGTTATTTTCATCGTTCTTTTTTCGCGCAACATTTTCCGTTATTTGGAATTTTTGATCTCTTAAGATTTTGGGTATTTTGAATAAAACTTGTGTTTTAGAGTATCTGACTATACCCTAAAATTGGGAATTTTTCCAAAATTTCACTTATTCTTTTTGATTTTATCTTATAGGCCATCTTATTAGCTTTATAAAAATAGCAAGCTCATTATTTTCCGTTTACTAGAACAAAATCTGCAAGTGCATTAGTAAAAGCAGATGCCATTACTTTAAGCAAGATGTCATACTTTAAAACGCGTTTTACTCGAAATATGATTTTTTGAAAATGCTCAAACGAAAACAGCGATTGCTCAAAAAAATTGCAAATAATTAAATTAAATAATTTGTGTGTGTTCTGTATAATAGTAGAAGTGTTTTAACCTTCAGATTTATCAATCACTATTATATTTCAAAATTTACAGCCCCTTATCTATATGTACTCGTATAAAGGAGAAAAGCGACTCACTAACTGACTCACTAATCACGATATCTCCGGAACTAATCAAGCTACAGATTTGAAATTTGGTAGACATGTTCCTTTCATGAAACAGAGATCAGCTAAGAACGGATTTTGCGAAATTCGAAACGCCAGGGGCGTTACGAGGGGTTAAAGGGCGTTATAGATAATTTTTTCCATTTTTAATTTATTAGACTCACAGTCTTCAAATTTGGTAATCAGATTCTTTTCACAGAGTAGAGATTAGCAACAAAATGGGTTTGGGAAAACAGAAAACCCCCCAAGTGGCGTTGCGGGGGCTCAAGGGGGGGTTATAGATAATCATTCAAATTGTTAAACGATAAAACGTACAGTCTTGAAATTTGGTAAGCAGATTCCTTTCGTTGAGTACAGAACCACTACAAAATGGGTTTTGCGAAAATTAACACCCAAGTTTTATTTCAGGGGATTAAGGGGCGTAATAGAAAAATATTTCCATTTTTAAACAATTCGATCTACCTGCTTGAAAATTGGTAGGCATGTTCCTTTCATGGAATAGGGTTCCTCTAACAAAGAGTAAAACGAAAATTGACCCCTATGGAGGGTTGCGAAGGGTCAAGAGGAGTTATAGAAAAAAATTCATGTTTTTGAATTGTTAGACCCACATACTTGAGATTTGTTAAGCATGTTACTTTAGTTGAATCGGGATGAACTAAAAATGTATTTTACGGAAATCAACTTCTAAGGGGGGGGGAGCAGGGGGTTACTGGGGCGTACTGACAAAAAAATTATTTCTTTCGAACTACAAGGACTATAATTATGAAATTTGGTTCACATTTTTCTTTTGTTGAATTGAACACCGCCAAGAACAGTAATTTTTGAAAAACGACTCTCAACGGGATTACGGGGGTATTGATAGTAAAAATTTCGTTTTTTCCCCGTTAGATTTGGCTTGCATGTTTATTTTACAGAGTAGAGATCCATCGAAAATTGATTTTGCGGGAATCCACTTCATTGTAGTGTTACGAAAATACAAACATCATTCTATACTTCAATTTTAGAGATTTTTAGAAAATACAAATTAGACGAGTTGTAACCCTTTTTATCAAGAGGCGACAGTTACCGGTATAAGTATGTTTTCCAGTACAATTGAATTCTTAATGATAGGACTTAGATATTAATAGTTTATATATATATATGTATATATATGTATATAAGCAGTATATATTTAAAAAACATCATGAAATACCCAGCAAAGTGGGTGGGTAACGGCTAGTATATATATATACATATAAAGACAGAGAGAGAGGAGAGAGAAATATATTTTCGACACTCATCTTTTTTTTTTATTTTCAAAGCTATCGCTTTTATATTCGGCGCGTAACATGCACTTGTAAACTTTGATCTTATTTTTTGAGTCAAATGTGCGCGTTATACGCCGAAATATACAGAAAAACAATACAGAAAATAAAGCAATGTATATAATTGGTAACCTTTGAAACTTAGCCAACGTTTTCATCTAATTAATAGCAAGAAAATAAATATAATTTCAAATGAATATTACTTTATCGTGTGATTAACTCATTTAATTCCGTTTGCAGAAAATTCCCACGAGTACATTGTTATTATTACATTGTTAATAATCATGATTTATGTAATAATTTATGAAACGGCAAATTCTTCAAACAATTACGCAATGGCTGCTGAATTACAACTGAAAGAGATCCGTCAGATTATTATCTCTCAAACATTTTCGAATCAATATATATACATTTTAAATGAATTACAGGGGTTTTGCTAACATAATATGCACAGCAAAATGAATGGTTCAATAAATTCTCGAAACCTTCCGTTGAAATTGTGAAGTCAATCAAGTTTTATATTTCAATCATCCACACTTAACATTATTATACGAAACCCTGTGTTCATCCACTCACGGCTTTGCGCGTGCTTGTATTTTACTCTTCACATGCGCTTGGACTTTGTGCGCGCGCTTATACTTTACACGTAATGACGCATGCTTGTATTTTGCACTTCAAGAGAACGCTTATGTGAAGTTTATACTTTCAAATCATCGACTGTGTTTCAAATCAGTTTTAGTACTTTTTTGTTTCCTAAACACTCCATTTGCTCTAGATAAATGTAATAATATATAATAAAACCTGCATACTACTACTATTATCTCGTCATCCAAAGAGATGTATGTAGGGGTGAAAAATGTATACCTTCATAGTAGTTTGGCACGATTCGTACGGTATGAGATTTCCAAAGATGCGATAAGAATCAGATCATCATTTTTGCAGTCAACCATTGCTAATATTCTTTCTACTAGCCCTTTTTCACAGAGATAGATCATGGAAGTGAAAAATATTCACTCAGACAAAAGTATACTTCAAATTCCATTAAACCCATCCAAAATATCTGAAGAGCCGATTTTTCCAACACTTTCGTTTCTAAAATTGTCGGAACTCTGTTCAGTGAATCAATAAGTCTACATCAAAAAGAGCTTAATAACGACCCCATTTTGAAACATCATCGCTAACATATATTTGTCTACTTTTCCTCCATTGAAGAAAATATTTTGGACACGTAACGTTTTAAAACTGAACTTCTGTTTTAAAGAAAATCACCGAAAATCTATCCTTTCGCACGATGTAAGGTGGGTAGCTTAAGGTATTTGACTAACATAAAACCGTAAATTTTGCCAAATTGACAAATTTCTCATGAATTTATTTTATAGATAATCTTATTAGCTTTATAAAAATACCAAGTTTAATATTTTCCGACTAGAACAAAAGCTACAAGTGTTTTACTAAAAGCAGATGCGATTACTTTAACCAAGATGTGGTACTTTTTTATTTTATGGTACTTTATTTTCCATTTTTAAAATAGTAGACGCACAGTCTTTAAATTTGATAAATTGATTCCTTTCATAGAGTAGAGATCAACTACAAGATGAGTTTTGAGAAAATAGCCCCCCCCCAAGTGGAGTTGCAGGGGATTAAGGGGTGTAAAAGTTAAATATTTTCGTTTTTAAACTACTTGACTTACCTGCTTGAAAATTGGTAGGCATGTTTTTTTCATGGAGTAAATATCCCCTATAAAATAGGTTAAGGGGAGATATAAATAATTATTTCGATTTTTAAACTATTAGACGCACAGTCTTGAAATTTGGTAAGCAGATTCCTCTCATAGGGTAGAAATACGCTACAAAATGAGTTTCGTGAAAATCGACCCCCAAGTGGCGTTGCGGGGCTTCAGGAGCGTTATAGATAGTTTTTTCCATGTTTAAACTCCTGGAAGTACAATCTTTAAATATGATAAACATAATCCTTTCATGGAGTAAAGATCCACTGTATAATGTGTTTTGTGAAAATCGACCCCTAGGTAGCGTTGCGGGGGCTCAAAGGGCGTTATAGATAATTTTTTCCATTTTAATTTATTAGACTCACAGTCTTCAAATTTGGTAATCAGATCCTTTTCATAGAGCAGATATCCGCAACATAATAGGTTTTGGGAAAACAGACCCCCAAGTTTCGTTGCGGGGACTCAAGGGGGGTTATAGATAATCATTCAAATTGTTAAACTATAAAACGTACAGTCTTGAAATTTGGTAAGCAGATTCCTTTCGTTGAGTACAGAACCACTACAAAATGGGTTTTGCGAAAATTAACACCCAAGTTTCATTTCGGGGGATTAAGGGGCGTAATAGAAAAATATTTCCGTTTTTAAACTATTCGATCTACCTGCTTGAAAATTGGTAGGCATGTTCCTTTCGTGGAATAGGGTTCCTCTAACAAGAGTAAAACGAAAATCGACCCATAAGGAGGGTTGCGAAGGGTCAAGGGGAGTTATAGGAAAAAAATCCTGTTTTAGAATTGTTAGACCTGCGTACTTGAAATTTGTTAAGCATGTTTTTTTTTTGTTGAATAGGGATCCACTAAGAATGCATTTGACGGGAATCAACTCCTGGGGGAGCAGGGGGTTACTGGGGCGTTTGACAAAAAAAAAATTCCCTTTTCCCTACAAGGACTATAATAATGGAATTTGGTTTATATTGAATCCGTCAAGAAAGGTGTTTGGGAGACCGAGTCTTAACGGAATTACGGGGGGGGGGGGGGAGTATTGAAAAAATTTGTTTTTGCTCCATTAGATTTAGACTTGAAATTTGGCTTCCATGTTTGTTTTATGGAGTAGAGATCCACCTAAAATTGGTTTTGCGGAAATAACATCATTCTATACTCAACTTTAGAGATTATTAGATAATGCAAATTTGTTGTTTTGTCCTTTCTTTTTATTAAGAGGCGAAAGTTACAGTTTATGTATATTTTTCAATACAATCGAATTCTTAATGCTAGGACTTAGATATCAATAATTTATATATATAAACAGGATATATTTATAAAACATCATGAAGTACCCAGCGACGCGGGTGGGTAACCGCAAGTGTTAATATAATCACTGTTTTTTAAAGCAATTTCATATAACTAGATAAAGTGATCTAGTTTTTGTAAAAATTAAAATATCTCTTATCCTGAAGGTCATTTCAAAAATGAATAACCTAGTAACACATCAGAATTGAAAAATTGAAAATTTGTTCATAAATGTTTGGTACAGAATAGGCCGCGTTTATGTTAATCTTTGTAAATGTTTATCCATTTTTTCTCATTTTAGTTATAATAATTTCCTTTTCTCTTCTTTTTTGTGGCATACTTTTCTTAAAATGTGCTGAAAAAATCTAAAAGCAACAAAAATCCTTTTATCTCCATTTTTTAAAAAAAAAATCGCAAGTATTCAGATACATCAAAGGGAAAAAAGTCCCACAGAAGATTCAAATTAAAGTCAAATCTCAGTTTCCGAATAATTCACATTCACTCATTGGGATGTCTGAATGCATATGTTAATCCTGAGAGGTCGATGATCACATGCTGCACATACAAATTTATCTTCCCTCTTATTATCCGGGGGAAATGCCGCATAAACAAAAATTAAAAAGAAACTAAATTCCATAAGCAAATAAATGGAAAAAATGTGTTAGTTTCAGATATGCTATCGTTGACGTCTTGTTTTTAAGCAATTCGATGGGAAAATATTTCATCTGTTTTACCCGAATGGTAAACTTCTCTCCCTTGAACGATATATTTGAATATGACAGGAATATTATTCTTCGTTTTCTTTTTCTTTTTTAAGAAGAAATGCTCATTCGGTTTATGCAGGAATTAGTTTATATTTGAAAATATATATTCTGTATTATCAAGGTAAAATTTTAATATGTATATCTCTCCTCAATGCTTAATGATTTGCAATTTTTTAAGTTTTAGTTATTGTTCTTTACCTTCAGAGGAATGTCTGTATGCCTTAATTTACATGTTTTTCCCGATTTCTTACAGAGTTCTTTTCCGTGTGCTTAACTAGCGCAATTTGCCCTGGTCATAAAATTTAGATTTAATTTTTTTAACACCATTTTCATTCGAGTGAGTTTTAAAATTTATACATAAAGCACAAATTCAATCTATGTTTTCCTTATATAATATAATTCTGATATTTTTATAGGAATAATAACTAATTTTTTTCCTATCATGTCAATATTAATTTCTGATTTTTTCCTATCGTTGTAACATATCTTTCTAATTCTTTTCTGTAATAGCAACAGTAATTTTTTATGTTTTTTTTTAACATTGCAGAATTAATTTAGGACTTTTTTTCTTTCATGGATTTTGATTTTATCAATTATATGGAATCTGATTTTTTTCTGCCTGGAACATTAATTTCTCCTTTTTTTCTATCATGGCAACATTAATTTCTATTTTTTTCCTATTATGGCAACATTAATTGTTTATTTTTTCTATCATGGTAACATTAATTTCTCATTTTTTTATTATGGCAGCATTAATTTCTCCTTTTTTATCATGGCAACATTAGTTTAATTTTTTCTTCACAGAAAAAAATCCTAATTTCCGATTGAAACGTTTTTCTCCCTGTTTTTACTGAATACTAAATATGTTTTAAAACAATTACTTTATCAACTGATTTTGCATCACATGTTCTTAAAGGCAGCTACTTGATGTGAGCTTATTATTTCAAGCCTTTGACCACTCTTAGCTCAAGACCTCTGAGCATTAGAAAACAAAAACGATCAGAATTATATGTAAACATATCTGATAGCAACTTAAATCTTTCAACTAGAAATCATTCTTTGTGACCTCAAGAAACGATATAAGCACTAATTTGAGAGAAGAGGTGTTGCATTACTAATAATCACTAAAAGTACAAAATATAAGAATTTTACTCTATTTCTTTATAGCTTTTCAATAACAAAAATGAAAATTTTGGCTGTGCCGTTACCTTACAAAATACATAGATATGTATACGAGCGATTATTAAGCTGCAATTACTAACTTTTTAAAAAATTTCTTGGGTTTTTGTTTTTAAAAAAAAGGGATTAAGTTAGATATTGTATTTTAAAACTCCTATGTAAAATCTGAGATTTCCTTTTAATTTGAATTCCGCTAGAAAAGGAAAAAAAATGGATTTTATATCGAAAAGAAAATATTAAAAGAGGGAAAAAATGAACGGTAAGTACGATATTTGAATTGTAACATCCCAGAACGAACGTTTAAGGACGAAAATATCTTGCGCCATTGACTCCATACAGCTGCATTTTTTCCTCTCCCCTCCTCACCATTTTTGCCTTTTTTCCTCCCAAAACAGTGAAATAGAGGAATGGCAACATATGTGAAGGAAGAAAATATCTTTCTTTATTCATTGAACTGCACTTTCCCATTTCTTTGCGTCCAAAATAGACATGGAGATAAAAAAAAAAATACGTATAGCTTTTTTTAAAAAAAAAATATCGCCTAGATGAACAGTGTAAAGTTTTTTGAGATTTTTCTTTTTCACGTGAGTAATAGTCACACAAAAGTTGAAGAATATTTTGAAGCATTTGGTAGTTGAATATTTACTATATGCTTTACTTTGAGGGTATATTGATACTTCAGAAGCCTTTCTTTCGTCATTGTTTACTTTTTCAATTTTTTTTTTATTATTATTTTTGAAATGGCAATGGTAGTAGAAGTGTCCAAAAATGTTCGAATAGTTAACTTTTACGATGGCTTGGATTACTTCAGTTTCGAGTGGCAGCGATTGCCTAATAGTGAAGCTCACAGACTTGTGGCTGGCATGTCATGAGTTAGAGCCTAGTACCGCTGAAGACCTGCTGTGTAGGGGGGGGGGAGGTGCTACACGTTAAATCAGTCGAAGCCCAAACGTTCTCCCGTTAGTGCGATGTGGAATATAAGAAAATTAAGGAGGGGGGGGGCAGTTCAAGTGTCATCATCATCATTTGACCTTGATTCAAAATTACGAGATCTCTCGCCAATAGCCCTCGTGCAGCTTTATAGTGCGACGTTAATGTAACTCATACACTCACTTATTTAAGTTTCCATCGTATTCATTTTAAAAACCTCTGGCAATCATTTTGATTTTAAGCCCCTCCCTTCTATTTGTTTGACAAAATAGCGGGATCGAGGGAGGTAACAATACCCACCAAGACGAACAATATTCACAACGAAGCACTGAGCATAATTCTCCTTAATATATTGGAGATTTAACTTTCCATAAAGAAAAAGAGTAATAATAATAATAATATTGAACTCTACATGTTTCAAAAATTCATGCTGGTCAGGAAAAAATGGACACGGTAGCCGAGTGGTCATAGTCGTGAACTCGTGACCAACATTGTCGAGTAATGGAGTTTCAGTCTTGGCTGTCACTGGACCTGTCGTGTAATTCGAAATTTTGAGGCAGGTGTAAGGCTGCGATATATTTTCACGAATGCAAGCTTTTGAGGGGCATTGACATTTCGGAGAAGGCAGGGAAAGTGTCGAAGACGACGAACGCTCCGGACGTCCCCAGACATCCCGCACCGCTGAAAACATGGAAAAGGTTGTGGGGGTGGTGGTCTAATCGGCACCCCTCTCTCTCCGTCATGCGCATCTCTAGGTGTGGGGGGAAGCGAAGCATCACCAACAAATTCCATAATAACAATTAGTTTTATTTATTCCTTGAACACACACTTAAACAATCACAAGTGAAACTACAAGAGGAAACCTAGGAGTGATATCTAAAGCGTTGTCTATTCTTAATACAAAACTCTAAGTAAACCCGACTACGTGAAATAGATAAGGAGAGCAAGTACTAATGAACAGATAGCTAATTCTAATTCTACTATCTTAAATCTTCAATCCAATAATTTAATCTAAGCAATGACTTCCTTAGCTCGCGCTAGGTTTGTGAATGAAATATTCCAATATTCGCACTTACGTGACAGCTTCCCGGTTCCTTCTATCTTACATCTACAAAACCTAGACTTTATATAGTCAAACTAATTTGAATATCATGGTTTCTTCTTGAAAGGCTGTGAATTAATGTGAATGCTAGTCCCAAAGTTTCCCCAAGAGGATTAGTAGGGAAAATGTCGCGAATAGACCCGTCATAAGGTTTCTGCGGCCGGTACGTAACAACATGCTTCAAACAATAGCACAAATAACAGAATCAGTTGGGATATCATCGGCCACATGTCAACGGATACTGACTAAGAATCTTAGTATGCATAGGGTGTGTCAACACATTGTTACCCGCATGCTAAACGAAGACCAATCTGCAGATGAAGTTAAAACTGCATCGCAGGCTGAATTAAAGGACATGGCTAAAAAATAGATTTCAGAAATGTTTCGATGACCTTTACAAGCCATGGCAAATGTGTGTTGTTACTCATGGTTCTTAATTCGAAGGAGGATGTGTTTCAGCACTTTAAGTGGTAATATTTTTAGTTATAGACAGTCTAGGAACTTTTGAATTCTAGAACGTATATCTGATAACTAAAATTTGTGAATGTTTTCTTACCGAAAAAAAAAGAAGCTTTTCCTGTATTTTTGCAATACAAATCCATACTGAAGTTTGCGATATTTTTTCCCTCTAAAATGTCTCTGTTCTACTAAGATTTTGATCTTCACTATTTCCAAAAAAAGGAAGGGAGATTTAAAGATTTAAATCTGAAGGGGTGTACAGTAAATAAAAATTTCCCAAAACACACGAGGATGGCATTTGAATTGAAACATTCCGGAACGAACTCTTAAAAAGGCGAAAATATCTTGCTCCATTGACTTCTACAGCTGCTGTCTTTATACATTTTTTTATAGAAGAATAACTGAATAGAAATGTTCTAAAGAAAAGAATAAAAAACGAAAAAAAGAATGGAATCAATTCCGTTTTCTTTTATTCATTCAATCGAACATGCCTATTTCTTTTCCAGAACAGACATTTAAATAGGGGGAGCGGGGTGAAAATTGCTTTTCAAAAAAGAGAGCATCCCCGGGAAAACCTTATGGTTGTTGGAGATTTACCTCTGAACGATAGTGATGATCGCGCTAATGTTAAAAGGAAGTAGGGAGGACAATTTTTTGACATTTTAAAGATAAGTCTCTACTAAGCTATTTTTGTCAATGTTTGTTTTGCTCATTTTTATTTGTCGGTTCCGGTGGATTAGTAGTAGCGTGCCCACTTCGTAACCCCAAAGTTGCGGGTTCGACCCCGGCTGGAGATAGATTTTCTGGATACGAAAATCGAAGGTAAACATATCATATGATAATGCGGCATGGAAAAGATTCCTTGGGTATCAATTTGGCTCTGGTACTCTCGGCAAAATTAAACTACAGCAATATTTAGCATCCGAAGATATCTTGATTTAAAAACTAATTCAAGCTTCTAAATTTGGTAACGAGCCCACCACTAGAGGGAACCACCATGAAAAGGCTCTCACATTTAGGGACTTGCCGTGTTTGCAAAGAATAAGTTGCAAAAATTCAACCCCATTAAAAAATTAATTTATTGCAAAGAGTGAATTTGTATTTAAATAACGATTGCAGTAGTAATCGGTCGTATGAGATTTTTGTGTTTAAGTAGCCACTGAGTGGCCGCGGTAGCTTAATGGTCAAGGTATCGGATTGTGGCTAGCGTGTCATGGGTTCGAGCCCAGTACCACTAAAGACCCACCGTGTAGGGGAGCGATACACGTTAAATTTGTCGAGAGATCAAACGTCCTCCCGTTGGTGTGGTGTGGTAGTTAGGAGAGGGGTTGCCAGCCCAGGGGTCTCCCTCGTCATTTGACCATGGTTCAAAATGACGAGATCCGTCACCAAAAGCTCTCGTGTAGCTGAACAGGGCGACGTTAATATTCACTCACTCAAGTAGCCACTGAAATCTGATACATTGTGTAATTCTTGTTCAGGAGTGACCATTAACTATGATTTTTGTTTAAGAGTGGTCATTGATGAGGTAATCCATTATTTCATTCTTGTTTTCGGATTGTCGTTGGTGTACTCAGTATGTTATTTTTATTTTATTTTTTACCAAGTTTGTCTTCTAATAACAAATATTTAGCATAAAAAACTATGCAGGTTTAATTTAATTTACTTTTATTTCTTTATTTTACTATGAGTACATAGACATAGCCCATTAATAAGAAAGTACGTGTCCATAGTTTGTCTGAAAATGAAGTAGGTTTGATTCAAAAAATTGAGATCACAAGGGGTCTGAGGGGTGTTAACTTTGACTCGAGGGCTGAAAATATAAACAATCTTTAGATACACTTCTTAGAGGTTAAGATTAAATAATTCGCGCGATTCATTTTACACATTATTTACAAAGAAATGAGGTTTCAAAAAATGTATAAAAAGTTTAAAACATAATCATAATTTTAAAAACTATAAGCATATAAATAAAAAAATATTTTTGTAAAAAATATTAATCAAGTTTTACACTGCGCATACTTTCTGAAATAGTAGCTCTAATTACTAGCAATAAGTTGATTTATAAAGTTAAATATACCATCTTATCAGACTCTGTGGCATTTTTATATAAGTAGAATAATGAATAATAATTTTAAAAAAATATGAAAATTAAATATTTAAATTTTTTAAAATTTCAACATTTTAAAAAAATTTTGAAGCATAAAAGATATATAACACTAAAGTTAGACAGGCTTTAAAGGGTATACTACATTTTATTATTCTATAAAATTTAATACATCAAGGCTTGGAAATCTATCTTTGAAATTATTATGCGCAAAGTAAAATTTACTTAATTCTTACTACAGAAATGACTCTTTTTTATATGCTTGTAATTTTTAAACTATGATTATATTTTAAATCTTTTACACTTTTTTGAAACTTAATTCTTGTATAAATAATGTATAAAAAAATCGATTTATTTAATTTTTAACTGAAAGAATTATATCTATGTGAAAATTGTTTATACTTTCAGCTGACGAGACAAAATAAAAACTCCTGAGACATATTTTACATAAAAATGTTATTACGCATTTTATGTGTTACTTTTCAAGAATATTTGTTTCGTGTAATGAGCTTATTTTATATTTATTTATTTTTTATCAAGGCTAGGGAAAATTACATTATTAGTTTCCCAAATTAACTCAACATGCATGCATAGTAGTACACGCGATAGGGAATTTTACTTGGAACAATTCATGGTAGTTCCGAAAATATAGGTGTATTCTATAATTTTTTTTTGTTTCTGCGAATGTATAGTCTTATAATAATTTTTATCCTCGCAAACTACACACCGCTTCAAATTTTGAAAAAACACTCTTTTCAAAATAATTTTCTTCTAATTAACTAAGTTCACAATTGTCACATGATACATTCCCATGATGTGTTGTTCTTCATTGAATTCGAGATGAACTTCAACTTATCGTTCTACTTGCAAAATTTCGGCTCAGTTTTAAATTTGAAAATTGGCTTTTAAAATGTTCCAGTATTAAGAGTCTTCAAGAAGTTTTCAAAAATTTATTTTTAAAAAGTTATATTGTGCGTGTATTTTTCAAGTGCGTACGTACGTTATTATTGTTGACAAACATGTTCGTTTTATAAAAACGTTTCTGTGAAAAGCAAACTGAACTTGGCTGGAAAGACATGATTATATTTATCATGTGACTATGACGTCACAGGAGTTTATGAGCTGATTGGCTAGAAACATGTGATGCAATAGTTATGTGACTATGACGTCACAGGAATTGATGAATTGATTGGCTGAAACATGAGATGCAATAGTCATGTGACTATGACGTCAAATGAATGTAGCCCATTGAATATTTTAAGGAAAAATACCTATAAATTCGGAAAGTAGACACAATTTGCAGCAACCTAAGTCCCCTGGCATTATGCTGCAGGAGAATCGGAGGATGAAACTTAAATATGTAGGGAATTTAATTAAAAACATTAGTGAAAGCCTTTTATTGAACTATTGTCAAGAAAGAAGTAATGTGAATACAGGTGTGAAGATTAACTTAACAGCTTAAGCTGTTCTTTACGAATTGTAGATTTAAAATCAACGCATTTTATATTAAATATCTTATAAACTAAGACTTTAAATATATTTCTCTCCCTAAACAATTCCGAGATACATTCAAATTATCTTGTTAAATATAAATACCTTCTAAGTATTTTATTCCTGGCGAAACTTTCTAGACGGTCTTTTCTATTCACTTCTTTTCGATCCTGAATAAAATCCGGGATTCCGTTTTTTACCGATTTTCCAGTACCCCAGGGATTTTGCTTCTTTACCTTAGCGATTGTAAAGATTTGAATCGAAATAGTTACATGAAAGAAAAGGCTGAATTTGAAAAACACAAGAATGAATTGTTACGCCCCAGAACTAACTTTTAAAGGGCAAGAACTGTTTTCCCCAATCGCCATCATTGTTTGTCACCTTTACTTGTTTTAAATATCTCTGAATGACAACTAGCAAAACGAGAGAAAGAAGTGTAAAGAACAGAAACAGACAAAATCCCTTATTTTATTCTTAGAATTAAACTTGAAAAGACACTTTTATATTCTGGATAGAAAATAGAATTATTGGATATAAAGCCTTTGCGTATTTATATTACACACAAATACAAATTAAGAATTATTTGAAGTAGAAAAAGAGGCGTAAACATAAATTCCTTGTGAAGAATTACGTTAAACTGTTCAAATATTTCAAATGACCATTTTATTGCCTGCACTAATCACTAATTCTATCATATATGGCACCAGCCTTTTAAAAAGAGAGGATTCTGTTTGGAATGAATGTACAAAAATAGGGCCCTTAGCTGAAGGATGATGGTCTAAGGTTTGTAAGCTAGCGTGTTGTTCTTCACCCGGGAGAAGGCACTCACTCGACACTAACGTTAGTGATCGCACGGGGTGACTGAGTCACCCCAATCATTTTTTGATTTCCTACTATCCTACTCACTCTCTCCCTATATATATATATCTTGTTCAAGTTTGCTATCGTTAATTAAATACTTTCTATTCATCCAATCAAGTTCAAATAAATTTTTTTAAACTTGTAGTGGATGACACTTGTTGTTAATACAGGTTTTTCAAATATTAATTCTTTAATTACCGGTTTATTAATTAAATTAATTTAATTACCGGTTTTAGACACCAACTTAGATTTGTCTTCATTGTTGTAACAATGTAGCTGTCAAAACAATGACAAAAGTGGGCATCTAAAACTTGTTTTTCAGTCAAACCAGATGTGCATTATTACAACAATGCAGGCAAATCATGCTATTTTTTCAATTCCTGTTAGCTCACTCTCTCCCTATATATATATTGTTCAAACCTTCAGTCGTTAATAAAATACTTTCTATTCATCCATTTAAAATAGGAATTCACTTAAAAATTATTTTTCATATTATTTGTTTTATATCCTATTCATTTACATTTATAAATCATAATAAGATTGTACAATGCAGCAATCAAAACCTCCAACACTTTACAAAGGAAAAAATTAGCCAGTTCATAGAAAAAAATTTGGAATAGGAGTAGTCGTGTGGGGAACTCATTCACCCCAGGTATCTCAAAATTGGGAAAAACAATTGCTACTTTTTTTTAATAAAAGAGGAATATATATGACAAATATATTTTAGTTCCCATGAAGACTGTCATATAGGAGGATACTGACACGGTCATTGGTAACAAATAAACAGTTTTCCCTGGATTAAAGGTTTCTTCAGCTTGGGGTGACTTTGTGCCCCGCGCGATCACTCGCTTTGGTAAAAAACAAAGGAATTTTACAAATAAACACTTGTTGTGTTGCAAGGTTGAAGCATATGATATCTTTCGAGGATCAAAGTCCTCACGGTGTACTAGAGGGGAAGTTTTAAGGGAGGAATGCCAGAAACAATCAGACAATAAAAGACAGAAATTGTACATTTTGTATCAGAAATTACGGACCAATTTGCATCTCTGCAGAAACGGTATTGGGAAACAAAAAATCATCTGTAGGTCAAAAAATTGTAAAGAAATAGTCAAATTATGGACCAAAAGAGTGCACTGCTGTAGGATGTGGAACCAGTTTTTTTTTTGATCGGGAAAAAATGGAATGGAGTTATAAAGAAGACGGGGCGGGGGTATGTTTGTAATCGTTCATAAGAGTCTCTCATTAATTTTTTTAAATAGTGCTATGAATTTAAAAATAATAAACTGTTAATCCGGTAAATAATAGCTATGCTTTTAATGAACGGCATAGGTTTGTAACAGCATATCAATCTTTAAATATTACCAAATGAATAAAAGAGATTTTGGCAACACACGTGGCGACAAATTGGGCTGCCAAATGTCGTCAAAGTCATCTTAAGGTATCCGACTATTTGCGGCACCTTTTTAAAAAAAAAGAAAATGGAGATTTTTTTTTGTGGTTCATAAATTTGTTTTTTTTTTAGTTCATTTTTAGAAAAATATGCTAAAATTAAGAAGATAAAAAGAAATTATTACTAAAATGGAAGGGGGGGGGATGTGTGTAAAAATTTACAAAATATAACATTAACGGGGCCCATTCATTACCAAAAGTTTATGAACAAATATTCAATTTTTCAGTTCTGATGTGTAGGTATGTTATTCATTTTGAAATGATCTTTAGGATAAGAGAGATATGAATTTTTACAAAAACTAGAGCACTTTATCTTAGTTATTATATTAAAATAACTTTGATTATTTTAACATAATGGACTGTAAATTTTGTAATAAAACAGTGATTGATAAATCTGAAGGTTAAAACACTTCTACTATTATACAGATTATACACACAAAAATACATTTCGAGTAAAACGCGTTTTAAAATACCAAAAGTATTCGCATCTGCTTTTAGTAAAACACTTGTAGTTTTTGTTCTAGTGAAT
Source organism: Trichonephila clavata (assembly GCA_019973975.1). NCBI lineage: Eukaryota > Metazoa > Arthropoda > Arachnida > Araneae > Nephilidae > Trichonephila > Trichonephila clavata. Next base: position 19,355 of record BMAO01027083.1, read on the forward strand.
GGGAAATAATAAACTGAGTATTTTTATAAATCTAATAAGATTGTCTATAAAATAAATTCATTAAAAATGTGAAAGTTTGGAAAAATTTAGAGTTTCATGGTAGTAGGATACCTTAAGCTACCCACCTTACATCGTGCGAAAGGATAGATTTGCTGCGATTTTCTTTAAGACAGAAATTCAGTGTTAAAACGTTATTTGTCCAAAATCTTTTCTTCAATGGAGGAAAAGTAGACAAATATATGTTAGTGCGTATGTTTCAAAATGGGGTCGTTATTACGCTCTTTTTGATGGTAGACTTATTGATTCACTGAACAGAGTTCCGACAATTTTAGAAATGAAAGTGTTGGGAAAATCGGCTCTTCAGATATTTTGGATGGGTTTAATGGATTTTGAAGTATACTTTTGTCTGAGTGAATATTTTTCACTTTCATGATCTACCTCTGTGAAAAAGAGTGAGTAAGAAGAATATTAGCAACGGTTGGCTGCAAAAATGATGATCTGATTCTTATCGCATCTTTGGAAATCTCATACCGTATGAATCATGCCAATCTACGATGAGGATATACATTTTTCACGTATACATACATCTCTTTGGATGACGAGAGAATAGTAGTAGTAGGTACAGGTTTTATTATATATATTATTATATATATCTAGAGCAAATGGAGTGTTTAGGAAACAAAAAAGTACTAAAACTGATTTGAAACAATAGATTTTTCGAAAGCATAAACTTCACATAAACGTTCTTTTGAAGTGCAAAATACAAGCATGCGTCATTACGTGTGAAGTATAAGCGCGCGCACCAAATCCAAGCGCATGTGAAGTGTAAAATACAAGCACGCGAAAAGCCGTGAGTGGATGAACCCAGGGTTTCCTATAATAATGTTTAACGTGGATGATTGAAATATAAAACTTGGTTGACTTCACAATTTCAGCGGCAGGTTTCGATAATTTATTGAACCATTCATTTTGCTGTGCATATTATGTTTGCAAAACCCTTGTAATTCATTTAAAATGTATATATATTGATTCGAAAATGTTTGAGAGATAATACTCTAATGGATCTTTTCCAGTTGTAATTTAGCTGCTATTTTGTATTTGTTTAAAGAATGTGCTGTTTCATAAATTATTATATAAAATCCTGATTATTAACAATTTAATAATAATAATGTATTCGTGGGAATTTTCCGCAAACAGATTTAAATTAATTAATCACACGATAAAATAGTATTTGTTTTAAATTATATTTATTTTCTTGCTATTAATTAGATGAAAACGTTGGCTAGGTTTCAAATTTAATAAAATATATACATTGCTTTATTTTCTGTATTGATTTTTGTACATTTCGGTGTATAATGCGCACATTTGACTCAAGAAATAAGACCAAAGTTCACAAGTGCATGTTACACGTTGAATATAAAAGCGACAGCTTCGAAAATAAAGAAAAGATGAGTGTCGAAAATACATTTATCTCTCCTCTCTCTCTCTTTATATGTATGTATATATATATATATATATATATATATATAATGTTTTTTTAAGTAAATGACATACTTTATAAACATTCTTTATTATTTAACCTTTGGAAGAATATGCATTTTTCTGCGTTTCTGAAACTGTGGGGCGCACTCCTCGAGAGAGGCGTGACAACGAGGGGGGCGAAAGCATATTCAAATTTGAAAATAAAAGATTATTTTAAAAAAAATTATTAATTTACTGAAAGTAAACAGACAAACTATTCGCTGACATAATGAAAAATAAAATACACATTTGCACTGATATAATACACTTATAAATGTATCAGTACTACACAATGTATTTTTTAATTAATTTAACAATACTAAGTTAAAAACAAGTTTAATAATTACCAGTGGCCCCATGGGATTGTCATAAATTAAATTATATGCGAAAATTAACACTTATCTTGATAATTAATACGGTTTATATTTAATCCCTTAACCGCCAATTAAAAGTTACGCGATTCGCTTTCCAATGCCAACCGTTTTCCACGGAGGTGCGCATACGTAACGCATTGGGAGGGGGAGGAATAACTAAGCAAATAATCTGAATTAAGTAAATCCCTTGCAAAGATTGTCAAGGTTCTTTATTGCATTCCAAAGCCTTCGAAATAATTTTATGAAAGTATTGCTTAGAAAAGACTGTACTTCAGAAAGACGTATATATACGTTTGGGACAATTAACGCTTTTTCTGAGTGAGATGTTTATATACGCCGACGGCATTGAAGAGGTTAAAGTCGTATTGTAGCTTTAGCGACAAAGTGTAGTATTATTGAATTCAATACATTGTTATTGTATGGGGGGGGGCGATGAAAAGATGATTCAATATTGGGTCACTGGCCCCAATTGAGAAGCACTGGCATAATTTATGAGTTACCAAATTGATTTGGTGCCAGCAAATAAAAACATGTAGATTTTTGGCTTCATTTAACTATAAAAAGAGTAAGATTCAATTTCCAATCTAAAATTTCGTGAAATATATCCCTTATGTAATCAATACAATCAAAAGTATCATTTAAAACTAAATCTCTCTTTGAAATCTCAAAACCCTTTAACCCTGACTTTCTAACCACGGGACGATCTCCAGTGTAACGCAATTAAAATCAACATCTTTTCCCGGTACCGCCCCATTCATCCAACTTAATTGCTTCCAAATCCTTATCTTTCTAACTCTGCCGGCATTTCCGACGAACTAATTGTGAAGTTCACCTTATAGCTCGGCCCTTGAAAATGCTTATATCTCCAATACAATAGTTCATTAAAGAATGCAGACATTTTTTTTTCTTATTTCAAATACGCATTGTGTAAAGTCAACGAGACTTGTCTTTTCGCCCAGTTCCTAACTCCGGGACTTGTTCTTGGAGAGATTCTTAAGTTATCGTGGACAGCAACAGCTCCAATGTCAATATTTAAGGTAGGGAAGAATCGAAGTTGGTTTTTCTGTTAGCTTTTTCCTTTCTTCTGGGATTATGTGTACCCATATTAAATAAAAGGATTTATTAAAGGGTCGTTATAGTTTTGCTTGAGAAGTTTGGATGTCGTGGGCTTAATTTATTTTTGGGTTTGTGAATGTAGTTGTGTGGGTCATTTGTGATGTGTTATGCATTTATTAAAAAATCGTAATGAGTTTGTGTATTTTGATTTGAATAGTCTACAATCTAGTTGAATGTTATTGACGAGTATACTCGTCATGGAGAAGTTTTGGAATTTTGTGTCATAACGAGTATACGCGTCATGGAAGTCGGATTATGTGTATGACAGTTTCGTCATGGGAAGTTTTTGTGTCCTGACGAGTATACTCGTCATGGTGAAGTTTCAGGATTTTGTGTCCTGACGACTATACTCGTCATGGTGAAGTTTCAAGATTTTGTGTCATGACGAGTATACTCGTCATGGAGAAGTTTCACGATTTTGTGTCGAGACGAGTATACTCGTCATACGTAAAAAGTAGTGACCATTGGCTATTTAAATTGTAATTTTTAAGAAAAATAAAATATAATCTCAATTTTCATGATGTTTTGACATTTTAAGTCCAGGCCGAAGTAAAAGAAATAAATAAAAAACATTAAAAATTTAAGATGAACTCCTGCGTCTCCATATGCAGCAGCTGAAACGGCGTATAATTTAGAATAACGAATTTATTCAAGTGAGATGATATTGCTTTTTAGATATTAGCCTAAAAGAGGCGAAGGCAAAAGTTGTAAAGTTGATTTATAATAGGGTTCCTTTAGATATGGTCAAGCATGGGACAAATGCATAACGCCGATCATGCGCTGGGCTCATTGATAGCTGCTGGTCCGAAGTTACCTAAGTATCAAGGGATGTAAATGCCCTCTGTTTGATGTTAGATCCATGTGCTGATATTAGAGTAAAGGCCCAATAGCATCCTGCCTATAAACAGTTATTTTATTAGGGATGCTTTTTGGTAAAAGGACTGTGATCACCATACAGCACCTCTCCCGAACTTCCTTAGTGTAGAGACAGGTAGAAAATATTTTGTTAGTAAATGAGTGATAAGCCTGGAAGGTCAATCGGGCAGGTAGTAAATCAGTGTGTGTTTAGCTCTCTCAGGCCAGGAATTTTGATGGTCAATAAAATTCATAGATGACCATAAAAACCTTAAGGTCGGAAGAATCGTCAGCCTCATGAATCCACTCTACCGAGCTAAGTGGCTTTACAGTAGAACGTCTTTTATCCGAATCAATTGGGACCGAACACCATTCGGATACGCGGTTGTACGGACAACCGATAACCGAATGCGATCCATGCAGTATATGATACTGGACACTATACACATATTGAAAATCATCATATGCGGGAAAAGTGCTTCAAGAAAAAGCCAAATAGGTGCAAAACGTCGCGATTGAGGAAAATAATCACTTATTCTTCGCTGTACTATTGTACACTTTCGTTTTTCCACTGCAAGGTCTCTAATTCTCTTCAGAAGCAGTAGTTGAGTAAAACAGCACTCTGATTGTTGTTTGTACCACTCCATAGCTGTCTCTAACGCAGAAACGCGTCAATATTTGATAGACCCTTGCTACTTTCGTTGTTGCTGTTGTTGTCTTCGTCTTCATCCGTTTCAACGTCTAAAGGGTCGGATTATTCTTGCATGGAAGTCACTATCTCGTCATTATTTAGCATTTGAAATCCACAGTCTTCTGCATCGCCTGCTATCCAGGTTTGTACATCAACAAAACTAAAAAAAACCGCACGTATACACCCCCTCACAAACTGACCTAATATTCCACGCAGATGTTTACCAAATCACACAGCTGAAATTCCCCAAATATCCATCACCTTGGGTTTTCCCATCACTTTTGGCCTCACAGGAAACAAATGCTTAACATTGCACTATTCGAAAATGTATCTGGACTTTGGTTCGGATATTTGACGCTCCGGATAATAAACGTTAGAATAAACGACGTTTTACTATATTACTTTTAGACTAAGTGACCAACAGCAGTAGGAACTCTAGGGGAGAAACTTAGGGCAATTGTAAAAAATAAACCTATTTTTCGATGCAATATTTTAAAAGTGACGCTTACTTTCTGATTGACGAGTATTGTTGTCATCCCTCGATTTCTGTGATACACATAGTTGCGTGCTTTTAAACGGGGGTAAACTACAGCTAAGTGGTTCAACATTTTGAACGCTCACTAACATATCTATACTTGGAACATATTTTCCACATAAGTATTAATAATGTGTAATTTTTCTCTCCGTAGAACTGCAATATACCCTATTGTATAGTCTTTATAATATTTTCAATAAATTATTCTTCTATTTATTATTAGTTCATTCAACCATAACATGTATATAAAAATTAATGCGCATATTTATTAAATTTACCAAAAAGTATATGGGAATTTGTCATGTTTCCCGTAGCTTTCACCATTTTGTTTTTGGTTTTTATCATGATTTAGCTATCTCCTCAATAAAAGAATATCGGATAGAATTAATTACAAAAGGCAAATGACATTAAAGAAATTTTTGGAGAATTTTACTGGAACTTGAAATTTTGTCTTTTTAGATAATTTAATTTGTTCTATGCGTCATGCAAAAACACCAGAAACTTCCATAATAATTAATATTTTATTATTATTCAAGCACACTAATCAACCACAAGTGAAACTATAAGAGGAGACCCAAGGAGTGATATAAAGAAAGCAATCTATTCCAAGTAAACAAGTGCTAGTAATCTGCTTCATTTAATCTAATCTACTCTATCTTGGGTTATTAATTCTCAATCCACCAATTTATTATAGTAGCAAACTCCTTCCTTATCCCACGTTGTGATAATGAAATAAATCTCACCTACGTATCATCGCAACAGTTCCTCTGCTCCTTCCATTTTACATTTACAAAACCTTTTTTGACTTTATAGAGTCAAACTAATCTACATATCAAGGTTTTTTCTTGAGGGATGGCTGTGAATTAACGCCAAAGTTTCCCCAGGAGGATTATTCAGAAGGTCGCGTATAGATACATCACACAGGGCTTGTAATTGTTTATAATTATCAAATACTTTCATTTTCACTTTTATTTGTAATTATGTTCTTTTCTTCATTCTATCAAATAGCAAGATGTAGAATTGCTTGAGAAAGAGAGACATGCATATATATCCCATTATCTTTAAGATTCTAAGGTGGTATGCTTTGAAGATAAAACACAAATTATTATAAGTTGCTGTCATCAGTTTAACGATGATTTCTGTAGAAAAAAATCATTTATGTAAGAATCTATAAAGCCACAATTATATATCACGTTATTCTGATTTTAGAAACCTTTATTCGATACTTAGGCTAGTCGTGTAGAGTGTTTAAATTTGGATTGGAACAGTTTAACTTGAATATAGTCTAAAAATGATTTTTGGCCTAAATTAATTTCTAATGCACGGGACTCTTAAACATTTGATTACAAAATATGCCTAGAAGGAAGCCAATTGACTAAGAAAAGGTCCTCCATATAAACATGCTTCAAAATAAACTTTAAGTTCTTTATTATTTAATTGAATTTCAATTATTTTTTTATATTCCTAATTGCGAGTAAATTACTATAATACATCAATGGTGTGATAAATATAAAATGCTGAGCTTTTGCATGCGTTCTTCTGTAATCCAATACAAATTATACAAAGCATTTTTCATTGTAAGAACACATTATTGAAAATGAAGTCCATTACTGGTGAAAGCAGGCAATACAATTTATCAACAGCTAAAACTATAATCTTTGGTGGCTAATGATTCCTACGTTTCGGTTCTTAATCGACCAGGTTTCCCTTTCCAGTTTAATGCCCCTTCCAAATCTGCACCTTTCTCCAACCTATGTATTTAAAACTATTATTTCGAATTAAATCTCGCATTGAAATCTCAAAACGCTTTAACCCTAGCCTTAGCCGTTGAGTATTCTGTACAGGAAAGCAATTAAAATCAAAATCTTTTCCCGGTGCCACCCCATTCATCCAACTTAATTGCTTCCAAATCCTTATCTTTCTAACTCTATCTGCATTTCCGGGGAACTAATTGCGAAGCACATCCCGTGGCTCAACCCCTAGAGCACGCTCAGATCCCTAATACAATAGTTCATTAAAGAATGCAGATTTGGTTTTTTTTATTATCTTACCTCAAAGTCCCAATGTGCAAAATCAAAGTTTTGCCTTTCTAAACCCTAGGACTTGGTATTTGTGAATTTCTAAGGTAATAGTTGGCAACGCCAGTTTATAGTGTTGAATATTGAACCTGGAAGTGAATTGTTGCTGATATTTGTGTATTCGTCATTTTGGGACTTTTGGGATGATTTTCTTATACTTAAGGCTGTTATTTATACTAAGTTCGGAGTCATGATTTTGATAAAGTTTATAAATTAATAATTATTTTGATATTTATTTTCAATTGATATATACATACTCTCGATAATTTAAACCTTCGATAATACGAACATCTCGATAATTCTAAGTATATGCTCAGTCCCTAGAAAAACTCTTAATATTTCGAACTAAAACAATGCATTTCGGTATACTCAATATTTAGAAGTAAAATCTGGGGCTGGCTAGACTACAACACGTGATAATTCGAACTTATATTATAAACTATCGACAGTTCGAACACTCACTATCATGTACAGTCTTGCAGCAAACAGGTTAGAACTTACAAATTTTGTGTAGTATTGTCTCTACGTGTCTCCTTTGTAATGTAGCCCCTTTGATGACAATCTGTCTGCTAACACTTCTTTGTGTCTTCCGGTTACTCAGGCGAAAAGTCACTTTTATTGCCTTCCTTCTTCAAGTGGATAATAGATCAATCGTATCTATTGTCAGCCGCTCATATCTTTCGTCTAACTCGTGACCTAACTACACTTGTGTTCAGAAAGGATGGTTTGCTATTGTGAAGAAGAAATGCGTAGAATTGTGTATGCGTGTATTGAATGTATTTTTAATACATGACTTTTACCGTCTGTATAATATTTATACTGTATATAATATGTACTTTTTAAAAATTACTTTAAAATTATTTTATACATGTGTACAAAATTGCTGTTTCATTACATAGTTTCAAATTTAAATGCGTTAGACAAAAATATCTCTTCATATATTTTCGGAGTTTTTTTCTACCCAACTTGATAATTCAAACTTTTGATAAATCGAAGTTTTTCATTGGTCCCTCGAATTTCGAATTATCAAGAGTCGACTGTATATATATATATAATATATATATGATATTTCATATACATATATATATGAAATATATACATTTTTATTTTCATTTTTTTGGGCAAGAAATGAAGAATGAATGAAACATTTCAAAAATTCTCCTTACATGAAAAATGCTTTTAAAGTAATATTTTGCCTAAATATAGCTAAGACTTCTATACAGAGTTTGAACTGGAATCTTTGAAAAATTCACATTATTTTCAGAGTTATGATCAAGTGAAATAATATCGGGGTTTTGGTAAAAAATTCTCTACCGTGAGGTATTAAAACATCCACTCCTAAAATAAATCCACTCCAAAGTTATTTACAGTAGAACTACGTTTACCCTAATCAATTGGGACCGTTCGGATACTCGATTGTTTGGATAACCGAAAACCGTATGCAATCGATGCAGTATATGCAATTGGACACTATACGAATATTGAAAATCATCAAATGTGGGAAACGTGCTTGAAGAAAAAGCAAAATAGGTGCGAAACGTCGCCATTTTACCTTGATTGTGGAAAATAATCACTTATTTTTTGCTGTACCCTTGTACACCTTCGGTTTTTCGCTGCAAGGTCTCTGATTCTCTTGAGCAGCAGTAGTTGAGTAGGACAGCACTCTGATTGTTTTTCGTACCCCTCCATAGCTGTCTCTAACGCAGTAAACGCGTCAGCATTAGGTGGATCCTTGCTGCTCCCGCGTTGTTGTTGTTGTCGTCCTCGTCTTCATCCGTTTCATTGCCGACAGGGTCGGATTCTTCTTGCACGGAAGTCACGATCTCGTCATCATTTAGCATTTGAAATACACAGTCTTCTGCATCGTATGCCATCCTGGTTTCTACATCTTCTTCATCGCATTCTTGAAATCCTGAGATCGATTGGACAAAGTCGGTAATCTCCTCCCTGTGGTCGTCATTGAAGTCTTTTTCGCCTTCTATAAATCGGACCACAGCCTATTCCATGCATTTTTCACCAAATCACACAACTGAAATTCCCAAAATATCCCTCATCTTGGGTTTTCCCGTCACTTTCGGCCTCACGTGAAACAACCGTTGAGCATTGCACTGTTCGAAAACGTATTCATATACAGTACATGTAGTTGACAAAAAAAAAACTCGTCCGGATATTTGACGCTCCGGGTAATAAACGTTCGGATAAACGACGTTCTACAGTATTTCAAAAACCCTAGTTCAATATCTGTGCAGTTTCCGCGGTAGCATAGTGGTCAAAGTACCGGGCTCGTGGCCGGCGTGTCATGAACTCGAAATTAGTATCGCTGAAGACTCGCTGTGTAAAGGGTTGAGGCGTGTTAAATCAGTCGAGGCTCAAACGTTCTCCCGTTGGTGTGGTGTGGAAGTTAGGAGAAGGAAGCCAGCTCAGGGGTCGTCCTCGTCACTGCTGTATACAGTATATGGAAACAAATTATAGTTTAAAAATAACTAAAAAATACACCCTTTTATAATTCATCGAAAGAAATTGTAACTTAATATTTTAGCCGCCAAAGCCAGATCTGGAATTAGCCGCCAAATCTGGAATTAGTCACCAAATCTGGAATTTGTCACCATGCCTGAAATGAGTCGCCATATCTTGAAATGGGATCTGAAGTTATTCGCGAGATGTGGGATGAGATCTGAAAATGGGAAATCATTAATCCTGATGATCCAGTTCAGGACAATGGAACAAAATTATTAAATTATTTTACTGTCATCGGTCCTGGACAAGTGAGCAAAATTTCGAATTAATCTGAAATTTTACAGTGGGGAAAAATGGAGTTCAAAGATTCCGTTACATACTAGGGAAGCTTATAAATGGGTGATAAGAAATAGAGAACTACATGTAAAATTACAGTTTTACAGTTTGAGCAATGAGTATAAACAATTGCATAATTTGTATAATGGGGGCCTTAACAGGAATACCTTCCCCTTAGTAATATTTAAGCTAATATATAGATAAATTGATTATGCATATATACATAAAAAACATTTCAAATACAAGTTTTATTTAATTTATTATTCTCAGAATTTTTTCCATAGGAATACTTCCTTCACACTTAAGGGAAACTCTTATTTATTTCAATGATACTTTTTCTAGTAGCCTAAGGTAATAATTTAATAGAAGTAATTCAATAACTTAAAAATGGTACAGTAAATTTAATGAAGTTTTCATTTCAAAAAAAGTAGTTTATAATTTAATAAATAGGGACGCATAGGAAGTAAGTTAATAATTGAAATGAAACATTGAAAATAACTAAGAGTATCAATGAAATAAATTCGAGAAAAAAAAAATCGGATATTTATTTAAAATTCATTTTTATTTGTGATTGTACATGTAATCTAGTGTTCGTATGTATGAATTGGATGAAAATCTTTAGTTTTTAAAACATTTTCCCATCATTTAGTTATTTTCTTTTTAATATTCTTTTTCATCACAAAATCAATATTTTTGTTTTTAGAAGATAGAAAATGCTTATTATTATTATTATTATCATTATGTTATTTGAACTTTAAAATAATAATGTTAATCTTGTGGAAGAAACACTTATGGGTTAAGTCACTTAACTTTAATTGGTGCAATGAACTATAAAATAAACCATGCCTGCATAAATTAGAGCTATTGTTTCATTAATGGAATTCAATCTATACTAAGGACTGATATTAAATTTAAATTACTTGCTTAAGTTATCTTTAAAGGAGTTATAATTAATTGGAAATGAAGTTTAAGGGAAATATGAGTAATTATAATTAAAATTTCAGGACAATTCAAAAATTATTATTTAAGGTTTAACGATTGATTAGAAAAACATTACTTAAAGGATCGATGTACAGTTGCATTTTCGGGATTGAATCATGTAACATCAGTGCAATAAATATCTATTGATTGCTTCAATGGTCTGCAAGTGAATTATCATTCATATATTTGTTGCTTCTTCAGACACAATTATTGTATGGATGAGTCTGGCACTCCCTGTTCGGTCAACTTTGTGTACCCGTGTGAAAGGGATTTTTCCCTTCCTTTACACTAGAGGAGTGTGACCGGAAACGAATTGACTGGCAGTAAGTTGCCTCGAGTACTTGGATTGCTGCGAGGTATCCGTACGCTACTAGAAAAAATGGAAAACTGAGGTGACTAACATTGGACTGAGTCATGGATGGGCTCAGTTCATGACGGTCATGTGATAAAGAAAAACAAGTTTTATTCACTGAATTCAAAACAGACATTAAACTAATTGTACTTATTATATTGTCGGATGGGTGGTGTGGACCCCAACCAAGTCGGTGGATTTTCATGATGTAGAAATTGCTTGCAGTGCCTGTTCGGCTTGATTGCTCTCAGCAAAATTTCTTCCTAGAGCAAGTTCCCATCATCAGAGCTCAGGTGTCTCCCTCTGGGAGGAAACTAGGCGTCAAAATAACTTTCGGCAATTGGTATCGCCTATACGGTGCACACTAAAACGTGATACCCGCTCCTGAGGAATGTACTAGGTCTGAAACGGTAAGAAAACGATCCGCCGCCCCGATGGATAAAAAAAAAATTTCTAGTTCTATTTGTAAAACTCAAATGAAATTTTAAACTTCATAAATGCGTAAAAAGGTTTAAAATTTACAAAAAAAAAATTTCTTCGAAAAGATTTTAAAATAAAAAAAAAGAATCTTATTTTATGCTTGTACTTTTTTAAAACAAGATGCATTTTCTTCTCATACGTACTTTTTAAGACAAAGTTTCTGCCACTAGAAACACATGATTGCTTTTATCGTGTGACTTTGAAGTCACGTGAGTTTTTGAGCTAATTTGGCTGGAAAGACGTGGATATCTTTATCATGTGACTATGACGTCACGAATTTATAGCCGACTGTTTTAATTTTCACACAATAAAGCTCTTTTTTAAAGGAAAAATCCTTTACCACTTTTTTGTTTATCTAATATGATTAGAAAAATGCTTCTTATAATGAAAGTATCAAACATTAATGAACGAAATAAAACTGCTTTTATAAAAAAAAGGACACATGAATAATAAATATTCTTGCATTTTTAAATAATTTTTAATTAAACATAGTGATGCTCCGTATTAATTATGTTTTATATTCCAAAAAAAATTATTCTAGTATATCTTGTTTTATACATTTCTATTCCGTGTTAAAGTTAATTAAAATTATTTTGGAAAAATAAAAACTTTTCGGCGTAAGATGCCAAAGTTTGTAAAAATAATCTTATCAGAGAAGTGGAAGAAAAATGTTTTATTTAAAAGGTTTCGTCTCGTAAGTGCGATTAATTTTGCAACAAATCGCGGAAACGATATTTTCATTTGTTCTTTGATCCTGATCTCAACATTTTTTTAATTAAAGCAACCGTTTGCACAATACATATATATATGCTTCGAAAATGCAACAGATTAAATTTTCCGAGACATTATTTATGTACAAAGAGACAAAAGATTAAAATTTTTAGGTTAAGATTTTCTCTGAATTGAAATGAAAGATTAATAATGAAAATTCTTTAGCAGACGATTTTTTATATCAATAAGTTTTCGAGAACAAATGAATATTTCAAAATGTTTCGAGAGCGAAATGTTCTTCTAGGGTATATCTCAAATGAAAATGTTTAAACACATTTCTTACGCACTATTTTTCATTCCGTTTCTTTTTTATTTAATCTATGTTATTGCGACTTCTAATCGTTCTTTTTTATTTTGAATAAACGGATTTTGAACATTTTCTTTGCAAATCTAGCCGTATCCAAGAGGAAAATTTCATTCTGAGACATAAATGTAAAACGTTTTGCAACTTTAAAATTGTAGTCCGCCAAGAACTATAAACTATACATTAATATAAATAGCTTATATTATTGAATATACGTACAAATATTTATGAAAAATTTCTTTCACTTCAAATAAATTTATGTAAAAAGTTTTTGCAATTTTGTAAACATGCAGTACTTGAAATTAAGCCCTAAAAATATCTGTTCCAATTTGCTCATTCGGAATAAAAATTTATTTCATTTTAAATTGTCTTGATTTATATGCTTTATTTTTCTTGGACAAATGTTTTTTTGTTCTAAAATTGTTTGCATATACTCTAATACTTCTATATCGGTATGAAAAAAGAATTACTGAACCAATGTCATTTTATTTATTTATATGTGTATAGAAATTACTACTTTCAACCTTTTTGCAACGGTCACCATTCATATATATAACCGTTAAAGTGCTGAGATCAGTTAATCTGCACATTAACTTGGGAGATCCGTTGAATTGCGGACAATTGTTTCATTTCTCAAATTACTTTGGTAATCTGCACATTACCTACTAGGCACTCGTTAAAGTGAAAAACAAGATATTTGGTAGAATAACAGCAACGTTTCTGTATGCTTAAATTAAGTAATGTTTGTTTATTTTTTGATTGCAAGTTTACTCATATACTTTTTGATATTTTTTAAGTTAATACCATCGAACAATCAATACAATAAGAATAATAATAAACAAAATAAATCATCAATCAATTGGAAAACTACTTACAAGGAATCAATGGCTTAACATATTACTACAATCAAGAAAATGAATTTGCGATTTATAATGATAAAATTATGTCAATTTTTTTATTTAATAAAATTATGTCAAAAAGTAACAGAAAGGAAATAAGAGAAACAAACTTTTGAACTTTAATGATAAGGGAACCACTATTGTAAAGGTTACCTAGTTAAAAATTTCGATTCCGAACTTTAACACAGAAAGTCAATTAATCTGCAGACTAGCTAGGTAATCTGCACATTAACAATTTTAGAGCTTTATCAGTACCTTATATATATGTAAATTGACTAGGAAAAAACTCTGAAAGCACGGAAAAGTTCGCAAATACATGCACTCGTTTGTAAAGAATTTTTCCATTATGTTAAATTTCTAAAATACTAATGGCTAGATTTTAAAGGAATTCGGTAATTTGGTTAAGTTCACACACACACACACACACACACACACACACACACACACACACACACACACACACACACACAGTACAGGATTTCCTCTTTGTGATATCGAAATAAAAATGAACCTAGTATGGGCAATTGTCTCCTCTCACAGCCACACAACGTCACTGCACGGTGCGCAAGAGGCAGTTTTGGAGCTCCTGCTTCAGCCTATCCCACTCATGCAATAAGGCAGTTTTTAGTTACAGTATGGCCCTTGGAAGGATATGGCGAGATGCCATTTATTTTCCAAGAGCGTTCCAATTAGGCTCCATAGGATTCACATCAGGAGGTGTGTTTAGACAATCCATGTTGTGAATATCAACAACTCTAGGTACTCGTTGATCAGCTGATTCTTATGTGAACAATCATTATCGTCTGTCAACATCAACCCAGGTGCAACTGCAACATGGGAAAGTCAAATATAGGGCTCTACAATCTCCTTCTTATACCTGATAGAAGCCAGGGAGAACCTTTGTTAAACACTTGTTGGAGCGTGTAGTTGTCCAATACAATGCTTGCCTAATATAATCCATTATCCAAATGATCACTTTTCTTGATGAGGGAAGGATGATATTGGTGTGCCAGACATTCACCAGATTTATGTATGACAAGAATCAGTGTCCAATCTGAATCTCCATTCGTTGGTAAAGAGTATGGTGTTCCACTAACGTCTGGTCGAAGGTGTATATTGTTTGTACCATGTCAATTGCGCTCTCAGGATACAAACAATAGGTCTTCTGGAATACAGCCTTCTCTCATGAAACCTTCGGGGTCCTCGAATTGTAAAATGAGTTTCAGTGTCAGCGTACAGCTCATATGAAAACTAGGAAGTGTTAGCAATTTGTTAATTCGCTAAAAGTGCTAAATAACGATTCACGATTATCGTTGTGGATTTTTGTCGAGCTTGTTGAGATATTTTTATATGTGGATTTAGTGTTCTAAGACCTTCTGTACTGATTGCGGATGACGCTGGACGTTACACTGAGCCTTGTGGCTACCGGTGTTTGTGATTGTGTTGCCTTCAAACTATACTGACAGTTCATCCTCTTTTTCCAACGTTCATAAGTTCGTGCCCAGAGTTGAGTTATATGAAATTTATTTTACTGTTTGGAAGTTTAGAGAGAAGGGAGCCGGTTTATATGTCTTCTTCTTTACTTGACCGAGGTTCAAAATTACGACGTTTATCACCAATAGCCTTATTGTGGCATCACAGTTACATGTTAATAAATAATCAACTTATTAACGTAAACATTCGTTTTCAACCTGTAACGGGTCTATTTGCGTGCCTCTTGCTAATCCTCTTGGGGAAAATGTATTACTTTAAATATTATGCAATTGAAAACTTTATCCCGAAATAAAAGATGCGATCTATGTAAATTATGCCTTATATTTAAGTATTAATATTTAGGTGAGAGAGAGAGGGAGAGAGAGAAGTTATGTTAGATGATAGAAATTAGTGATTCACGTAAAGTAATTGAAATCTAGACGACAAAGACTCGCAGATAAATAAATAAATTAATTAAATAATTAATTAATAAGATTGATAATTGACAGTTCTGTCAAGATATTTGAATTGGAATCAAATCGGCCAGAAGTTGATTATCTGAAATTGGAGTTACGATTATTTAGAACATAAATTACCAAAAGTTCCAAAAGTAATTGATTCTACTCATAAATAAATATTAAATATCTCGTCTTTCTCGCTCTTACTCCACTACTTTATTATAAGTGCATTTTCTAGCCTGGGTTTGGGAGACTTGTAAAAGGATATTCGAGGAAACTTGTAAAATATATAAATAATATTCGTTTTGATTATGGCTGGTGGTAATTTTAACTCTCAAACATTAACGGATGTCAAGGGACATCGTTTACAAAGTTTATAAGAAACATTCGATTGTCGTGTAAGTACGCACATCAATCACCGATAACATTTCTTGCGTACATATCATCTCTACTGTCAGAACTCGTATTCCAAATATTTGCATAATTCTAGGTGGCCTAATTAGTACCTGTGGTTCTATGCGATTCATACAAATAAAAGTAATTTGCGAATTCTATTAATTTTGTTCAAGAGCGTACCATATGTATAAAGAATAATATTATTAATTATAATATTATTCTTGTAAACAATTTAAAAGTACTTACCATACAGACTTTACGATAATCTCACAAAAATTAAGGGGAAAATTTTTTATCTTCCATTCTAAGCTTAAAGTTCAATTAAAGATTTGTAATTTTACAAGAAATAAAAAAAAAAATTCTGTTACCAGATGCATATTAACAAAACTACATAGCTAATTATCTAATTTGCAGACGAGTTTTTTGATCGATACAACGGAGACTAATTCGATTTACTAATATCAGATCGAATTAAAAGAGGAGGGCGATTTTTGCGAAAAATCTCCAATCAAATCATCACTTGATATCATGTACACATTATTGATAAATATAAAATAAGTATATGAATATGAATATTAATGATGTTTATATCCATATATGTTTATTAATATTAAGAAGGTTTATATATATATTCATATATGAATATGAATATTAATGAAGTTTATATTCATAAATGAATATAAGTATAAAGTTTGGCTCTGTGTATGTAATATTCAGAGTAAGAAAAACCAACAATATTTCACACATAAAAAACTCCATGATGTTCATATTTAATGTATCCTATTTGATGATAATTTATCTCAAAATATCATTGTAACAATTTAAAGAAATTATCGCTCTCGTTCTTTTAATATTGAACTTTAGTTATCTTTTGGTTAGTAAAGTATCATTATAGTAATTCATATACAACTTTGTATAATTAATACATATTTGTTTAGATATGGTATGAAATGAAAATTTTCGACTCTAAAAAAAGATAGTATAAATGATGATTTTATTAAATTTTAATAATAATGTAGTAAATAGTTAAAATAATTGTGATACATTCATACTTTGTTTTAAACCATTTAGTCATGAACTAAAATTGTTTTATAAAGTTAGATATGAGTCAAAAGTTATACGAACAAAAAAATTGTGTGTTATATTGCGTTTGAAAATATTTATTTCTATGCTTCTGTAATATTTGATCAGAACAAAACTGAATTTCTACTTTTCTTCTTTCAGGAAACTAAATCAATGCAACTTGATGCAAAATATCTTTTACAAAGTCTTCAAATAGTAAGTGAATTCGAACTTCTTTTTTTTTGTATATTCAAAGCAGAATAATGGTATTTGAAATCATTAAATTTTATCGCCAATTCTATATTTTTTTTTGAGAAATTACTGTGAATCTCTACACATGAAATTTTATTAAGAAAATATTATCAATACGCTTTCGATCATGACCTTTCACTCTAACTGGTTGCGTAATTTTAACTGTAACTGCACCATAATGTGCAAAGATCTTGCATCATGTTTATACTATCAATTTCACTAATTCTACAAAAAGTATTCGTAGATATTGAATCGTTCTATTTCTATCGATTTTATTTATTTTCACTTGAAAAAATTCGTATGTGATATTTGTTCCACATAAGCTTATAATATCAAAATTCCACATCGGACTGCGAATTCATTTTAATATTTCATCTGTGGTTATAAATTAAAATACGAAATGATATTTACTAAATTTTTTACTTAGACTGTGACTTTTTTCTTCCTTTATATTTAAAGTTACATTACAAAGACATAAAAAGTTAAAAGATTAAGATCACTGGCTTATGGCCAACGAAAAAATATGAAAAATAAACCAGTTTTTGCTAAATTACTTATATAAACCAGATAACTACATATATAAACCAGACCCTCTGACTTTCAGTGCCCTAGTGGTCTTTTCCTTTTCCCACGGGGTTTACTGTCTTTGGTAAACACGGGCTTCATGAACTCGGGGTACCCTAGTGATCCTTCTCTATTTTCGACCCTCTTACTTGTCATTCAATTCATTCTTTCTTTCTCTCTTCCCGTCTAGACCACAGATATTAAAACAAATGTTTGGCGCAGTATAGCCGAAATCGGCTCTTGCGCCAATAAACCCCTAAATCACTCACTCACTCACCCTCTGACTTTCACTTTAAAAATTTTCCAAAAATTTCGGCCGATACACAGAAACATACAGTTTTAAAAATGCACAATTTTTTCGTTTTGTTGTTTACGTCTCTAATATGCTTAAAGAATCTGACTAACCTAAAATTGTGAATTTTGTCAAAAATTGACAAATTTTTTATGATTTTATTTTATGGGTCATCTTTAAAATTTATAAAAATACCGAGTATATTATTTTCCGTTCACCAGAACAAAAACAAGTGTTTTAGTTAAAGCAGATGCAATTCCTTTGAGCAAGATATGTCACACTTTAAAACGCGTTTTACTCGAAATGTGTTTTTTTTTCTGAAAATGCTCAAACGGGGCCAGAGATTGCTACAAAAGTTTTGAAAGTAATTAACTGAATTTTTTGTGTGTATGTTCTGCATCACAGTGGAAGTGTTTTAACCTTCAAATTTATCAATCACTGTTTTATTACGAAATTTACAGTCCCTTATGTGAATATAATCACTGTTTTTTTTAAGCATTTTCATATAATAACTAAGATAAAGTGCTCTAGTTTTTGTAAAAATTAAAATATCTCTTATCCTAAAAGTCATTTCAAAAATGAATAACCTAGCAACACATCAGAATTGAAAAAATGAAAATTTGTCCATAAACTTTTGGTACAAAATGGGCCCCGTTTATGTTATTTTTTGTAAATTTTTACCCCTTTTAATAATAATAATTTCTTTTTCTCTTCTTAATTTAGCCTACCTTTCTTAAAATGTACAAAACAAATCTAAAAACCAGAAAAATTCCCCATATCTTCATTTTTTTTTTTTAAAAAGTTGTTGCTAGTACTCGGATACCTTTGTGTTTATTACATCTTTAACAGATGACACTGTCAGATATAGTTAGCCGTTTAGTAAATGAATTGTTAAATTGTCAATTGCTTAATTATTACTGGACAAATATCTTTCATGCCATTTATTTAAAACACGACCTTGACATAAGTATTTAAACTACGAGTACCTCGCTGGAGACAATGTAACGAAAAGTGTATTTTTATAGACACGTTATAACATGAAAAAAAAAATATCTTTTAATTCTACAGTAACCTTTCAGTTGATTAAAATCACTATACTTAACCATCGCAAAAAATGACAATTTCCATGACTAGTTCTAGTAGGTAAATGTCTAGTTCTTTACACTCTGGATCAACTAAGCATTGCAAATTACATATTCCTTTCCACTAGAGGGACTTTCTTTACTTTAATGAACACCCCTCTTACCATTTAGAAACGCTTCAATGAATAATAATTGCATTTCTACGTGTTTAACGAATACTAACTGCAAGACAGACGATTGAAAGATAGGGAAATTCTCCTGAAGAATCGATAGCGTAATCGATATCGAGTTGAAGCCCTAAGCGTCTTGCACTTGGGTCAGGGCCCATTTGATTTTCAATGAGCGAGGTTGTATTTTAATTTCATAATAGCGTTGAATTAGAGATGCATCAACGGATTTAATTGGGTTATGGCTTCGATTTTGTGGGGGATGATTGGGAAAATGAAGTTCGTTGATTGTTTTATAGTTTTATAGAAATGTTTAAGCACTTGGCGATTTTTTTTTTTTTTTTTTGCTGTTAAAAATAGTATTTATGTAGTGGTGTTACGGCATCAAACTGGGTTGTTGTTAATCGAAATAAAAATTTTATAAGTGTTTTTTTAAAAAAATAACTGTGTTTAATTTTTAAACACAAATCACGTTTTTGATTTTATATACTAATTTTAAAAAAAAATATCTGATTTAAAATTTGGAATAAATAAATGGAAATTTTTTAAAAATCATAACATTGTTAGCCTTTTTTAGAATATTTTTTGTTTAATTCTTCCCTTTTAGAACTGTAATGAAAGAAAAATTACATCATAGCTTAAGCAAGAATTATGCAGAGCATCATAAAAAGAATGTTCACATCTACGTTATTCTAGGTGAGCCCTTATGAAGGTAGAAAAATAATTCAGACAAACCACGCTTTGCTTTGAAAAACCGTGGAATCTTTTTTAGATGTTCCAATATTCTAAGGCTTCTATTAAAGACTGGAGATTCTTTGAGTAGTGTTTTTGTTATACACACTCATATTCACATGCATAGTTATTTTAAAATGTAAAAAGTAAAAAAAAAAACATTCTATTAAGATATCCGACTACCCTAAAATAGTGAATTTTGCCAAAATGTACAAATTCTTTTTATGATTTTATTTTATAGACCATCTTATTAACTTTATAAAAATATGAAGCTTATTATTTTCCAATCTTTTTAGAACAAAAAATACAAGTGCTTTAGTAAAAGCAGATGTCATTACTCTTTAAGCAAGATGCCATACTTTAAAACGCGTTTTACTCGAAATGTGTGTTTTTTTTTTTGAAAATGCACAAATGGGGACAACTATTGCTAAAAGTGTTTTGAAAATAACTAACTGAAATTTTTTGTGTATATTCTGTGTAATAGTAGAAGCTTTTTAACCTTCAGATTTATCAACTACTGTTTTATTACAAAATTTACAGTCCCTTATATAATATAATCACTGTTTTTTTAAGCAGTTTCGTATAATAATTAAGATAAAGAGTTTTAGTTTTTGTAAAAATTAAAATATCTCTTATCCTAAAGGTCATTTCAAAAATGAATAGCAGAAGATACATGATCAGAATTGAAAAATGGAAAATTTGTTCATAATCTTTTGGTACAGAATGGGCCTCGTTTTTGTTATGTTTTGTAAATTTTTACCATTTTTGTTTCTCATTTTAGTAATAATAATTTCTTTTTCTCTTCTTAATTTTAACACATTTTTCTTAAAATTTTCTAAGCAAATCTAAAAACTGCAAAAAAAATTCCCATACCTCCTTTTTTAAAAAAAAAAATTGTCGCAAGTAGTCGGATGCCTTAAACCTCCATCAATATACACAGCGGACATTTAGAAATACCTTTTAAAATATCTGCAAATACTGCTTTTGATTAGACAAATACAATGATTTTTCCTCTCATTGGCATACTTTTTTCTTTTGTACTTTTCTCATAATCTATGGATCCTACAAGTACAGTTCTTTGAGGGTTTTTATACAATCCCGACGAGGCGCAGAGTTTGGGTGATAATTTTGGACAACTCTGTACAAATTTTAGTATATTTGCTTTTAAATTACAAAAATATTGTTTTGAAAAAATAAGAAAAATCATATTTATTTTCAATGTAATTTTTTTAAAAATTTGGATTAATAAAAGGTACTCGAAAGATATGAATTTGTATTCTAAAAGGCTTAAATTAAAAAACAAGGTTTGGAATTGTTTCATATTTAGGTGTTTATAATAATTTTGTGTTATGAATTTTATACCCTGATTTATTCATAAGCAGTTCAGATTTAAGTTTATTGGGTTCAAAATTCCTCAACAATTGAGACATTTATATTTTGAGACATGTAGCAAAAACATATTATTTACCTCTTTCACACGTACATCGTCGACTTTTCTTTAGTTTTAAACTATTAAATTAGTTCTTGTTTAGAATTTCAAACTTTTTTTCGTGAAACTTTAATGACGTATTTTTGCATTCAAATCTTGAAAACACTATAGTTTAAATTCTTTGAAAGAAATGGCAAAAAGTTCGAAACGGGATATTTTACTTAGAATCGAGCAGATTTAAATGCATTTGTTTCAAATTCGATCTGAATTCTAAGCGATCCTTTTCAAATGCGATTCCGTATCCATGTCCTTATTGGGTGTGATCAGAATTCTATGAATAATATCGAGTTTTATGCCTTTTCTTCAAATATATTCCTTAAGTTTTAATTTTTTTCCGGATATTGAAGAATTGCATCTGTTTCGCACTATAAGCCACGTGCTATCCATTGTCTTCAGTTTTTGTTTAGTATTGGATATTAAAAATCGTTTTACAAATATAAATAAAAGTTTTAGGCACTTTCTTTAATGATATGCGTGTTTGTTTCCAATGTGATACATTTTCTAACTGGCAGATGCAGATTTCAGGGTTGAGAGAAATGTTTGGAAGAGAGTATTTTTTAATTTGAAATTATATAGTTTTTTTTATTTCAGTTAACTTTAGTATTGGACAATTATTCGACTGTTGGGGTATTGTATTAATCAAATATTAGAATACACACACACACGCAACAACTACAAAGAAACCTTAGCTGAGAATACAGTTTCTCCGAACTGCTTACTTGTTTTATAGCTCAAATTATACTAATGCTGTTGCCGTATATTAAACCTTTCAGGACCGGCGAACGGAGAAGAAAACGCACCGAGACCCGCACTTTTCGAGAGTATACGCACGCAAGGGACCGGGAAATTTTCACTGCTAAGCCTAATTGCTTTAAAAATTCATATAAAATCTTTAATGTAATCAAATACGCTAAACGGTTTTCCACATATTCATGCACTGTCATCCATTTCTGAGCTATGGTCCAAATTTCAAGTCTTTAGCTTATCGGGAAGTTAGTTTAAAATCAATTACAAAGTTCCACCCGGATAGACAAGAAAGCGAGTTAATAAAAAACATGGTAAAAAAGTACAGTTAACAGTTGAATTGTTTGTTTTTTAAATTATTTATACAGTTCTTTATACCCACTTTAAAAATAACGTATGGGATAAAGGGGATTCTCTAGTTACTGGCATGTTATAGTAATACTGATAAATTTTAATATATTAAAAACGTTGCTATTTGATATATTAACTTCAGTGATTGGAATTTGTGCTAGGCTGCTTATGATCACGTGCATAGTTGAAAGAGAATAACTTAAAAGTTTTGTTACATCCAGTAAAATTTTCAAGAAAATGGAAGACTCTTTGGAAACTGGTAAATTTATAAATTCGTGTTATAAAGAGAACAATAATAGAAAGATTTGCTAGTATTCGAGGTGGGACACAAAAATTATAGTTGAAAAAAAACGAAAAAGTACGCTAAAGTTAACCGAAATGAGTTGTAATTTAATCTTTTTGTCGCCAAATCTGGAAATGGGATCTGAAATGAGTCACCAGATATTGGAGGGGATCTGAAAACAGGAAATCATTAATCCTGATCAAAACAATGGAACAAATTATTAAATTATTATATTGTCATATGTTCTGGACAAGTGAGCGAAATTTCGAATTACTCTGGCCTTATAAAGTGGATAATAATAGAGTTCAAAGATTCCGTTACATACAAGTGAAGCTTATAAAAGGGTGTTAGAAAACGAGACTGGTCTAATAAATCATTGTGCGTACAGAATCAGTTCTCCGTGACATTATCACCTTCAAAGTAGTTTCCTTCAGCACTTACACACTTTTGCATTTGGTGTTGCCATTGTTGGTAACAGTTCAGGAACGAAGTTTTTGATGTGTACATCTTTCCTCTCAGTTGCTGGAGATTTGTATGAGTGATTTCGTGAAAAGGGACGGAAATGAATAACAGGGAGTTGTGGAAGCGCGCGCTATTTAATTAGACAAATCAGTGCGCTTGATGGTGTCTCTTTGCTACCCTCGCAGTGAAGTTCTGTTTTTTCTCCTTCATTCGTGAGGGGCTCCCCCCCTGCGGTCTAGGCCATGGGATCTTTGTTTTTGTTTTGTTTTCTCATTTTAGGATCAGAAAAGAAGCTAAGTCCATTAGCTGGATCTTGTAAAGATGTATCCAAGGGGGTCCAACTCTAGTAGCCATCAAGCCACCAGCCTTTTGTATATTGTTAAAGTTAGCATTTCAAAGATTCTAATTCAAAAACTCGGTTTCTTTTGCGCGTGACTCTAAATCCACTTCACATATACCAGCAAGTCTTATTAAAATTCACCAAGGATAAACTTGCGATCCTTACACTCAATTGTCAAAGTCTGAGGGCTCACCAAACAGATTTCGACGTTATTTCACAAAATTGTTCGTTACTCATGCTGGAAGAGACGTGGTTAGATAATGACGAACGTGTTTCGATACCTGACTTCGATTGATGCGTACAATTTAAACAACCGGGCCACAAAGCAGCTGGTGTTCCATCTATCGCAAACAGAAAAACTCACATGTTGTGACTCCTCATATTGATATTACTTATTGTCAAACAAGTGGACTGGGTTTTGTTAGTCAAGATATATTGGAGACATATGTGCGGCAGAATGCTTATTTGAAAATGGACAAACAGTGATTTCGGTGGTCGTATACATTTCTCCGAATCAAACGGTTCAAAAAATTAAAGATTTCCTGCATTTTTTACTTTTACCGTATACCGAAGGTGTGATCCTGCTCTTTTTTTAAAAAAAAAACTATCACTCGATTCCCATGATTTTGAGCGGTGGTTTTAAAGTTAACTTCTGTTTGCTAGAAGCCGAGCCACTCATAGCTTTTTTGACTGATGAACTCAAGCTCGAAATGAACACAAATCGAAATGTTTCGACAACTAACAGTGGTACTGTTATTGACGCTATTTTTCAACGGTTTTTAAATACTTTGAAATCAGAAGTATATGTGTCATACTTTAGTTTTCATAAATCTATTGTCTCCGCTCTTCCCCAAATTGAACAATAATAAATATTTTTGATAAAAAATTGCATTACTCCTTGTGTTAATTAAATAAGCGGCCGTGGAAGACCTCGTAATTTTAAATTACGGTCAAGTGACGAGAATGACACCTGAGCCGGTACATTCCTCTCCTAACTTCCACATCAATTAGAGGACGTTTGAGCTTTGACATATTTAACGTGCATTGGTGGTATCCCTCTGCATCGCGGTTCTTCAGTGATTCTAGGTTCGAACTCATGACACGTCTGCCACGAGTCCATTACCTTGACCGCTTCCACGGCCGCAAATGAAAAATAGAATATAAACTAGAGAGAGAGAGAACCACACCAACGCCTACATCGGAGGATCAAAGTTTCCAGTTGTTCCGGAGTCTCTTATAGTGACGCACAACCAGTCACCAATTGCAAGGATCAGTGTCCCCATAACCTAATTGCTGCACGTAAACGGGGCTCATACCAATCGAAGGGATCAAAGCACACATGACCCCTGGTATGGATCCTCAAAGTGGACTCTGGAACTGTTCCATCAGCGCCCTGGTACAGCGTTCGTCAGGGGAGCAACTCCTGGGTAGCGATTTGTACCAAGAGCTCCGGCTGAAAGCGAAGATTTCCTTTCGGTCAAGGGATGGGCTCTCTAGAAGCGAAATTTTCACAAGAATTTCATTATATTTTCAGTGGATGGCTGTAATGATTGATATCTCGTTTAGTATCGATAACGAGCAATTTTAAATTTATGCTCGTTGTAAATGTGACATTTTGCACTAAAAAATCATTTTGCTATTTTTTTTGGTCCATTTAGCTGTGAGTTACAGGGTGTTAAACTGTAAAATGTATCGAAATTTCTTTTTGTTGACTTTCATGTTTTTCTTTGATGAAGGTGACAATGCGAGCCAAGCGACTGAAATTGTGACAATGCTGTAGTAGCCATTTAAGTGCATTTTGATTTCATTGATTCCGTTCAGGTATGCCTGTCATCGAAATTGTCGATAACACCACAGAAATAATCGAAGCTGACCGGCAAGTTAGTAATCGTAGCATCTACCAGGAGCTGAAGATAGAACAGTTTTAAATCATTTGCCCACAAAGCTGGATTCAAAAAGAAACTTGATGTTTGGGTGCCACACACCAATTCATAAAAAAACATGATGAGTCAAATTTCCAGCTGCAAAGCCTTAGCCAAACGAAATAAAAATGACTCATTATTAAACGGATGGTGACCAGTAATGAGAAATTTGTCAAATACAACAACGTTGCCAGAAAGCAATCGTGATCAAAGCGTGGTAAGGAAACTCAAACAATGGCCAAACCAGGAAGGTTCCGCTGTACATTTAGTGGGACTATTATGAATTCTTTCCATATGGCCAGAGACAAAATTCGATTAGCAATTGAACCGTTTGAAGCTAACAATTGACCAGAAATGTCCAGAATTGAGAAGTAGGAGAGGGACTGTGTTCCATCAAGACAACGCCAGACTACTCACGTCTATAGTGAATCCCCAGAAAGTCCAGAAGCTTGATCGAGAAGGTTTTGACGTATTCACCATATAATCCATACCTGGCCCAAACCAAATGCCAGGTTTTTCTTGCATTGCAAAACATCCTTGGTGATACAAAATTGACATCAAGAGAAGATTAATAATCGGTCTTTACAAGTTTTCATTAACAGGAACAGTTAATACAATTCACACACAATACCCACAACACATACAATACCACACAACACAACATATACAATACAATACAACACAACACATACAATACAACACAACACATACAATACAGTCAATACAACTCAACACAAAACAACACAGACCACACAATACAGACAGCACAGCAAATAAAGGAACACAAAAAAACACACACAATAAAGACAGCACAACAAATAAAGACAGCACAACAATAAAAGACAGCACAACAAATAAAAGACAGCACAACAAATAAAGGACATCACAACATATAAAGACAGCACAACATATAAAGGACAGCACAACATATAAGGACAGCACAACATATAAAGACAGCACACATATAAGACAGCACAACATATAAAGACAGCACAACATATAAAGGACAGCACAACAAATAAAGGACAGCACAACATATAAAGGACAGCACAACATATAAAGGACAGCACAACAATAAAGGACATCACAACATATAAAGGACAGCACAACATAACATATAAAGGACAGCACAACATATAAAGGACACACAACATATAAAGACACACAACATATAAAGGACAGCACAACATATAAAGGACAGCACAACATATAAAGGACAGCACAACATATAAAGGACAGCACAACATATAAAGGACAGTACAACATATAAAGGACAGCACAACATATAAAGACGGCACAACACAGAATAGTCAAAACAAGACAACACAAAATAGTCATTACAAGATTTACTAGTCTATACACAACAATACAGAATACGCAAAACAACACATACAACACATAATACACAAAAGAACACACACTAGATCAAACAAAACAACACACACAACACAGAATACACAAAACAACACACATTAGACCAAACAAAACAACACAGACAATTTAAGACAGCTCAAGACATACAGCACAAGACTACTCAAAGCAGCAAAAATAAAAGCCAATAAATATAAGACATTACAGACAAGAAATGGAAGACAAGACTCACAAGAAATATAACAAGACACATGGACAAGAAGGGGTAAGACATCCAATGAAGACCTAGAACAACACACAAGAGGACACCTAAAACTACTAGTAAGCAACAAATATTTTTCACTCGAAAGTTTGATTCTAGAAAAATAATGCATTATTTGGAGAATATTTTAAATAAAATTTACAAAGGACAGTCAGTAGACTAAAACCCTTGAAATGACCAATTTTGAGTTTACATTTCTGAAATCTGTAATTCATAACCTTGCTAGCGATAGAACACATATGCCATATTTTCAATTAGAAGCATGTCAAAATGACTTTTAAAAAATCATCAACTGGCGGGCCACATCATCTTTGAAAGATATTTACCTTTTAAGTTTCTTGGAACAATTACAAAGCCTTCTTTCTATTTATCCATACACAATTAACTTTAGATAACAGTATAACAGTACGATTAACTGTCAAGTTTTGGAGTGGGATTTATAGGTACATATTTCAAGTGTTTAAGCTAGAATTATTTAATGTTTGTAAAATATTTATTTTGACTAGGTAAGATTTTTTTATAAAAATTACTGTTTTCTAAAAATTACATTTTTAAAATTGTGTTTAAAAAATGATTTTTTTTTCTAAATTTACTGTGTGTGTGTGTACACTCTGCAAGTTTACATTCTATATTTCTTATGTATACTTGTGCATACTGAAGTGGTATTTTGGAAATATTACAAAAACATTTACCTAAAAAGACATGTTGTGACAAATTTGTATTAATTCAGTGATGATAAGTAATTTTTTTTTAAAAACTAAATATATTTGAAAAATATCACTTCAGTTTCATATAAATGTTTCTTTATTGTACAGACAAGTTTTTAAACTTAAATATTCAAAAGTTTCTGAATGAATGACACCCACCGATAATCAGATGTGCAGTACCATTTGTCGTTGCAAAAAGCTGGTTAAATACATAAAAATACATAAATATCATGTTTAAAAACATAAAAACAGTTTTGATTTACCGTTTTAAAAATCATCTGACCAGTTTAGAAAACATTTTGAGATCTGATACTTTTAGAAATACTGTTTGCATGCGGATATACAAAACATTAATGAAAACTTTCGAGAAATGTCGTATAATCACATATTCCCAAATCCTTACTTTTACATATAGTTACATTTTTACAAGGCATTCATGATGTTTTTTGATTAACTTTGAAGTTTGTAATACATCACAGCTAAACATTCTTCAAAAATATTGTAAATATTGCAAAATGTCTCGTTAAACAAAAACAACATTATTAAACATTCCTGCTAGTGTGGTAATTTTTAAGAGAGCAAAAGGCTTGGACGAACCATTGATTTTGATGGAGGTGGTTTAAATGCTTAGAATGAATCTTGGGTTAAAAAAATGGAATTGTTGAGATCGTGATCGAGCGAAGAAACGACATGTTTCACTCTTGTAGAACACCTTTAGATATAGGTGAGCTCTGAAAAGGAAAAGTCACAAATGTGCAATAGAGTGCACTCCAGCTCATTAATTATAGGTACTCCAGGTTATTTAATTATTGAGAGCTATAGCACTACTCAAAATAAACTAACGATTTCTTTTAGTTCTTATAAGCAGAATATCGCATAAGATTACCATTTGAGTTCGCCTACTAAATAGTACGAAAAATAAGGGTACAACTTGCGAATACCTATTTTAGTTACACATCGCCCACAATATTTCTCCAGAATCGGTAACCTTTATAATTCAATCAAACTCCCACTCATTCAATTTTTCCACAAGAAATTGCAACAAAGATAAATTTCTCATCAAAAGCTGGTTTCGTTACAAAACAATGAGACATATGTAATGAGACATAAACCAGAAAATACTATCTCACGTATTTTCAATGAAATGAAGTATACTCATAAAAATCAATTAACACATACGTTCACACACCCTGCTTTTTTCAGGACTATTACTTCACCATTAAAGTTATATTTTCTTTCAGAGCTATTTTAACAACCATTCTACAATTTAATAACTGGAAAACTACTGACTTCAAAACGTCATTAATAATTAGCATATTTTTAACATAATACACTGTAAATTCTTAAGCATATTCATTCATTAAATACTCCTCTCTCGAGAAATGGTAAATTACGTTTCCCACAAAATAAATAAATAAATAAAGCATTCCTTACATAGGACCTCTGTTTGCTTAACATTTACAAATATATCGATATTCTTCCCAAAAGAGCTGTTGATTAAAAAGTTTCTCCTTTAACCTATAACACTATTAAAGGATTCAAGATAAAAACCAAGCCAAAAAAGTTTTATAATTAACCCAACTTCTTGAACACAGAATTTTTGAAGCTATACTATCAAGTTAATGAGACAACAAGTCTAAAATTCCAAATAAAATATTCAATTTAACCCGAAATTACATGAAGAGATGAAATCTGAAAGATTTAGAACCAAAAACTATATGTACGCTGTTTGTAAAAATCCAATAAAACTTTCAATTCTGATGTAAGCAATATATACATAAAGAGCAATGAACAATTTACGGATTTAAAAATGTAACTAGGAAATTTTTCATGCTGTGAAGTTGGACGCAGTTCAGTAGTCATCTAAATCTAAATCCTCCAGAATAAATACCATACTAGTTAAAAGTTAAGTTTACAAAAGTTACTAGCAAAATGGTACTAATAAAATATGTAACACGAACAGTATAGATATGCACCACTGCAAAAAAGAACAACCTAGATCAAATCCCATCAAATAGTTCATGAAAGATATATCCTCAATTTCTGAATGAAGTCCAAGGAATAATAACCCTCTTATAAAAGATCGCAAGGACTCTTTTACACGAACATATCTAAATCTCGTAAATTATCAGGGAAACTAATTGATGGGAAATACAAATCTAAGCATTTACATTTCAAGAGGTGAATATAGACAAAAATAACAGTTTATTCTTAATATCCGATTCACATATTAATGCTTAACACATTTTTCAAAAAACAGTTTGAATTCAAAATCATACAAAAAGCCAAATTTCCGTAACTTTAAAATTTCCAATAAAATCCTAAAACTACCTCGATTTCATCGTAATTTGGAGAATGTTTAATCATGCAGACAAAAAAAAACAAGCAAGAACAAACAAAACACCGAGAAACAGCACAGAACAGAAAGCAAAGCAATTGTTTAAACGTTTGCGTTTTGCAAGTACAATCTACACATATGAAGAATTTTTCATATACCTTAGAAGAAGTGAGAGGGAGATGAGTTATAGTGGGATGTGAGAGTGCTTCCAATTTTGCATTTTTTTAATTTTACTTTTAAGAATTAGAGGGCCATTGGCTGCATCCATGGATGCATTATTTATGAGAATTCGATAAATAGAATGATAGAAAATCGAATTTTAAAATAGTTATCAAATGTGATGTAACTGTGATTCAGGTACACTTTCTTCAAAATTTGTATTACATTTAAAATGTATTGCAAAAAACTAACTTTTATAAACAAAGAATGTAATTTTTTTATATTATATGCTCAAATTTATATTGAAAATTCTGCATTTTTGCCCAAAAATTAAAGCAAATTTAAATAATTAGTTATAAAATTTTAAAATAATTTTTAAATGTTAATTATGTGTACGTTTACATTTATAATTACTCAGTGTAGTTCTTAAATTATAAATCATGTGGATATATTACAAAGTGGATCTTGAGGATTATTCTAAATTAAATACACAACTTGTAAAAAATAGACATTTCGTTTTCCTGACTGCTTATTGTTAACAAATGAATGCTCCTGATTAACTCTATATGTTTTTTACTGTTGATTTTACTTTAAAATAAGTAAATATTCATATGTATAAATACAAAAACAGAGATTCTTTTGTTATAATTTTTTTTTTAAAAAGTTCCATTTAAATTAGATATTAAGTTAACTTCTTAAATTCCTCAAAGACATTTTTTTTTGTATTTTATAAGAATAAAAAAGATTAAGTGTAAGGAATTCTGTAATATCATGTAATGATGTTGTTCAAAGTGAAGTAAAAATACTAAAACTTATAGACATAAAATTTTGGTATTTTAAATGGAAGAAAGTGTGAATCGTTGATAACACGCATGTTGATGTAGTAGGGAAAGAGTAATTGAAAACACTTCTAAAGAATCTAGAATTTTAAACTTACAATTTAAAAACTGAGAAATGATGCGAAATAATCCAACTAATAATGAAATGGCTTTATATTGTATTAAAAATATTATTTTACAAATCCTAGATAAAAATATCTTTATTTGCAATTTTATCAAAATGCTTTTTTTGGTGATTCCGGTACACTTCTCAAATCTATTTTACCTATAGTGCTGATACTTTGTATACTATTAGATCCACAAATTTTCAACAAAGTGAATGATTTTTTTTCAAATAAACATTCACAAATTTTAGATATAGTACAATTTCTGCATAAAATTTAAAAGAAAATTTAAATCACTAAATTAAAATTTTTTAAAATTTTTATAAATTTATTTTTTAAAATTTCACTTTATTTATTATATGGATTGTTATGTTTGCAAAAACTCTGTAAAGTTTTATAGCTATATATCAGAGGATTTTATGCAAAGTACACCTAAAGGTAAGAACATGCCTTGGAAACACTTTACAACGATTGTTATTATATCTAAATATACAAACTTAATTAACTAGTAAAAATAAATTCTTTTTCAAAAATTTCTAGGAGAAACAAAGCAGAAAAGACAAAACTACTCACACACACACAAAAAACACGTGAAAAGGCAGACAAGTCTTATAAAAAGAAATGTGAAAATTATTATGTTAGAAATAATTAGAAGAAAAATAGTTGAAAGTAAACCAATGAATTGTAACAAGGTCATGGTTAACCTCTTTGAATACATTGATATCGAATACACAAGTTAGATTTAATGGGAAAGAAAAACATTCCTGATGCAATACGAAAAGCTACACTATGTAAGTTACTTGAAAATTAACATGAAGCTAAATTGACTAGTGTGTCCACTGATGGCTCTAAAATAAGGGACAATACTGAGATTATTGCATACAATAGACGCTTTCCCTAATATACTCCGGTTTGGGCATTTCATGTCAAATTCTGACGCAGAGATCCTTGAAATCTCACTAGCTCTGAAAAACCTCAAAATAAAGATGGATTGTTTCTCTAAAATAGTTATTGTCAATTTTAAAGTAGCGACCCTGGCTGTAGTTATGAAACATGACACAGACGCAAAGATTATCTCAGAAATAAGACAACACTTATGCTTTCTTTATAAATACCAAAAAGCAGACTTTTTTGTCAAATGAGGTACAATTGAGCAACAAGACAACTTACTGCATCTTCTAAAGTCACTTAGAAAATTATTTTAGACAAGTGTGTGGGCAATCTTAAATCTGACAAGGCAGCAAAATCAGCAGCCAAATGCTGGGCTAACATGAAAGAAAATTGGAAAATGTTTTTTTTTTCAAATGTTGAGCATCTTCCAGTACTAGACAAAGAGTCACAAAAACGTACCGAAGTAAGCAAACTATACTAGAAACCCAGAACTGAATGGGAAAGAAAACTATTCCTCATAACAATATTAAAAGCAAACACTTCATGTTACATGAACAATTCACTGAAACTGAATGGACTAAAAGTGATGGCCCTAAAATATAAGGTAACATTGGCACTGATGCATACAGTAAATTCTTTTTAAATGTACTCCTGTGAGAAACTTCCTGTCAAATATTGATGCAGAGATCCTTGCAATGTCACTAGCTATGGAAAATTGCAAGATAAAGACCAATTGATTCTCTAAAGTAGTTATTCTTGTTCAAAACTGATTAGTATTCGGACCCCGATTTAACGAATTCAATGAAACCAAAAAATTTGTTCGTTAAATCGAGGTATTTTGTTACATTGGGGTTCAAACAAAATACATTCTTGCAATTACCTTTTAGACATTTTATAGTAAGAAATTACACAAAAATATCCGGTAGTTAGAAATTACACACACTTTATTCAACATCTTAAAATACTATTATTAAAAAATAATTACGCACCAGTTAATTGGAAATTTTAAAAGGCTAAAGTGTATTTCAAAATCTTTTTGATTCCTGATTCGAAGGAATGCTTTTTCGACTTTATCCTAAGAAAATACAGCGTTATTTACATCCTGTTATATAAAGTATAAAGCATTAGAAAATGTAAAAGTTTTGATATCAGCTTTTTTTTTCAATTTCTGCACCAGAATCATTATTGGCTCCGACAAATCAACACAATTTTCAATCAACAATGGATCTGTCTATCTGGGCAACAACGAACAATCAAGAGCTCATTTAGTAGGCATTCCTTCATTACGTACAGCATAATTTTTAAACATTAAATAACCCCGTCGTTGTGGAGTTAGATAAGATAAAAAAGGAATTACCTGTTTTATTCACAACACTCACATGATAGATTACAGTCATAACTTTTCTGCCCCTGTAAAGTCTAATAATGGGCTTCATTTTTTCCCGTCGAGATTTGCTGCTTCAAAGAAAAGTCTTCTTCTGTTCCAGACAAAAAAGTATGTTATTTAAAAAAAAATCCAATATTTTTCTAATACGAATTAATAATTTAAAAAAACTCAGCTCTTGAAACAATGGTTTCACTCAGTTTGATATCACAGGGCAAGGCTCCAAGCACCGCTTGTTGTCGCAAGAATGGAATCCAAGATGGCGGCCAAGCGGTTTCAAATCGTCAGGAAGTTAATTGTAAAGAATTTTTTTTTTGGAACTTAGAAATATATTTCAAATGGAGAATATAGGAAGAGACTGAGGATAACCAAGATCAATCAATAATTATTGAATATCAATATAATATAATAAAAAGGTACTTGTACTAATACTAATATTATGCAGGAAAATAATCTTATAAAACAATTTAATAATAATCATTTTATAATTTAATAGTAATTATAAAAAAAAAGAATAATCACCGTATTGTAATATATTAAAAATTATACATAAGAATTTTCATATAATAAGTATAAATAAATAACATAATAGGCAAAAAGTCTATTTATAAATAAATATAAAGAACAATTATATTATAAATAACAAATATTAACACATATAATAATAATAATTGTATTTTTACATTATATTATTAATAAAATAATTCAAATACAATGAAAATGGTTAAATATTAATGGAATCGAATTAAAATCGTCTGAAATTAATATAAAAATTAATGCAAAGAATGATATCCCCATGGCAACCACATCGCCAGTAGAAAAAATATCAACGTGACCAACCATATTGTAATGTTATCACCCATCTTGGCGAATATAAACAACAACTTGGCACCTTGCCCTAGATATCAAACTAGCACCGAAAAAAATTCGTTAAATCAAGGTCCGACTGTATTATCAATCAAACAACACGTTATTTGACAGAATCAATCATCACTCTATTGCAAAACTATAATATAAAAAATTATATGGTTTATAACATATTTTTACAATTAAGGAAATTAATTTGCGAAATGTAGTATAAATTATTCAGTGATGAGTAAACGTTCAATCAAAATTCTAAGCAGAAATAAAATGAAAGAAACAAACTTTTGAACGTGAACGATACGAAAGCCGCTAATGTGAAGATTACCTTATAAAAGTATAGAAAACTCTTTTTTTTTATTCCACACTTAAACGGGGCAAATCAGTTCATCTGTTGCATATCTAGATAATCTGCACATTAACGGTTTTCAATCTTTAACGGTAATATTTACATCCGTTCAAAACATATAACTTGCTTTTTGTATTCCATAAATCCACAAATTTTTAATTAGAATTTAAATCTATCGTACGAAATTATAAATTAATAATTTTTGGAATATGAAATCTCAATGATTATAAATATAAAATCAAATAAGAGTATAAAGTAAAAGTAATTCAAAATTATAAAAAAATCATTACAAGCAAAAAATATTAAGTAATAAAATATAAAGAAGAAAATAAAAAAATTATTAAACAAATAAAAAGAGCTATAAATGTTCAAGAAAAAATATGAAGCACATACCTTGTCGACGATCGATAGTGAAAAATATCACAATGAACACAAAATTAAACTTTTAAATTATAATTATTCTAAGCAAATTTAAAAATGCTCAAATAATCGAATGACAAATAAGATTTATTTTTATATGAAACCAATGTTGCCACTCAATACCTTGAAAAAGTAATTGTTAAATTGTTGCCAGATGGATCCGGTGTGTTAGAAAAATATTCTCAGCTGAATAGTATCTGAAAAATAATTATTATCGTCACGTGCGCTTCGAAGATTTTGTATAAAAATGAAAACTAGGAAAAAGGAATCGTTTGCTTGAAATAAAAAGAAGTTTTAAAGGAAAAAAACATTGTTATTCAAGTGAGTTTTTCTGGTTTAGCTTATTTATTCAAACTATTGTATTTTTCATTAATAAGAAAATATCTCAGCATTTTTCTTATTTAGAAATATGTAAAATTATTGTTTTAAAATGGAATAAGTTTCCCGTTAAATGTACTTTAAGATATTGCGGATTTTTATTTTTAGTGATCATGTGTTTCTATACATCAATGATTAAATATAGGCAGATGTTTTTATTTAAACTTTTCACACAAATTGATTCTTTTTTTGTTTGTTTGCCGTAAACGAAGATAAAACATTCAGTCGCAAAACATTAAATACTTTTCTT
This sequence comes from Trichonephila clavata, assembly GCA_019973975.1. Taxonomy (NCBI): domain Eukaryota; kingdom Metazoa; phylum Arthropoda; class Arachnida; order Araneae; family Nephilidae; genus Trichonephila; species Trichonephila clavata. The sequence goes on from BMAO01027083.1 coordinate 55,487, forward strand.
ATACTGCTCCTAAAAAATGTATTCAAAAGCAAAATTAAGAACGTGTAATCTATCCAATCTTAAAAAGTATACCGCAAAAACTATTCTTGTTTGTTAGGCTTATCGTAGGGATTTATGCAAATTTTTATCTATATTCATTATAAAATTTATTTATGTAAAATATAATGAACTCAAATAACTTATATAATTTATATAAATTAAAGAACTGTGTCTGTTGTAATAAAACCAGATGTATCATGTTCTAATCGTATCGACCAAAATGGCCGAATTTGAAATCGTATCTAATCAGAATCAATCACGAATCACATGATTATGAAATGCACCATTCAATAAAAAAAACGTCAGGTATTTTCATGGAGTTTTGATTTTATGTGAAAGCTGTTTTCATGCCATAACGAAATTTGTGTTAGTCTTTAGAAACGAATTAAATTCCAATATTGTTGCATTTAATGCGAATTCGCTTAAAACTATTTGCTTATATTTTATAGGTACACTTTTAAGAGTATAAAAATTTACAGGAGCATAAAAATTTATTTTATGTTGAATCTTGACACTAAACATAAATATTTTATATGCGTACACATTAATAGAAATATTTCAGCTCATAATATTTTTTTAAATAAAAAATCAGATCATCTTATAAATTTTATTTTCTTCAGGTAATTTCTTTAAGAACTGTTTTACAACAAATAGTAATATATTGAAAGACAAAAAAAAATGAATACATTTTTTAATAAACTGAGGGTATTTTATAACTGAATTGTACAATTAATTAATGAACCTGTGTTTTTTTTTTTATCTCGGTGACATTATTTTGTTACACTGATGGATTAAGACATGCTAATACATTTAAAAGCAAGAATATTTCGCCAAGAAAATTGTGTATCTTTAAAATATATCTTTGAAATTTTACAATCTAAACATTTTTTTAACAACTGAAAAGTTATTAAAAATTCACGTCATTTGAAAAATGAAAATAATTGCACTAATTTTAAACGAAGTAAAAAAAGAACGAATAAGCAAAAATGTATTTACTTTTTTGTGGAAAACCAATCGGAAAAATATGAGACCAGTATTTGAAGAAATAGAATATGAGAGGGGGGCCAGTTAGAGAAATGGTGGAAAAAGAAGCAGAAGAAATATTGAAAGTGAAATGTGAAAAAAATGAATAAATAAAAAAAAATTTAAAAAATCATTATAAAAAAAATTTAAAGTTTCAAGCTGAAAAAAGGAATTATTATCAGGATGTAACAAGAAACATTTGAAGATGCAGTAATTAAAAATAAAATTGAAGTAAAATAAAGTTTGAAATAGCAATTCGCTTTTAGAGGGAAAATAACAATATTTCTGATTGATGAATTATTGTGACCACGCAAAGTTGTACCTTAAGATCCGCAATAAAACATACGGCTATAAAATTTTTTAACTTCTCTCTAAACTATTTTCCTTTTTCTGCCACTTTTCACATTTCATGAAGGCTGAAATAAGCAAAATCTTAAACAAGAATAAGAATATATAAAAAAAAAGAATTATTCGAAAACAAAATGGGCAGAAAGTGCGAATTCTGCAATCCTTTTTGACCATAAAAATTAAAAGCTTAGCTTAATATTCTTTTAAAAAGCATCCTAATACTCACCAATAATGTTCGAAATATCCAAGTTCTAATAAATGATAGAAGACGAAAGCTGCAATCTAGACAACGCAATGTATGGAAATGCTTAAGTTCGTGAAAAAAATCGAATTGTAATCGTTTGAAATTAATATTGATTACGCCATAAATATAAACTAATAAAAATTAATAATATAAATACTGTAATAATAATTACAATAACAAAATAATATACATAATAAATAATAAAAAACAAATAATAAAAAATAAACAAAATCATAAAAAAAGAACAAATTTACATCGAAATAAAAATAAATTTTATAAATATAAAAAAATGAAGTTTAATAAATAAAATAATGATGGCAACCACATAACTAAAGTTAAAAATTAAAGTAACCACATTAAAATGTTATCGCCCAACTTGGCTAATATCAACAACAACTTAGCGCGTATTCAGATTTCTGATGATAAATTTTTTTTCAGGAGGCGGTATAAAGTAAACTTTAATTTTCTACGAGTATACCAAAACACAAATAAACGTAAATATTTTAAAAAATCAAAAAATAATCACAGTTAGAATCTATTCTTAACAAAATTTTACAAATCATCAAAATTATGATGGATAATATTTCATATTTCTTATCATTAGTAGTTTCTTCATTCCTTCAAATGAGTTACCTTTTTTTTAAAAAAATGAGTCGATTCAGACTATAAAGAATATTCATCTATCTGCATCGTAAAGACGCAAAAACTGCAAAGGAAACATATCTTTTCGGAATAATCGTATAGACTTTTGAAAATTTTATTTTAAGACAACTAATATAAAAAATAAGGCTTTTAATTCAAGCAATATTCCGACCTAACCAATAATAATTTAAAAATTACTCACTCTCAATGTTGTTAGAATTACATTCAAATTTGCCGTGATTCTGAAATACTGTTCTTTTTACAAGGCAGTCGGAGAACCAACATATAAGCAGTGATTGCTCCGAATTAGTCATTCAATTGTATCAACAAAACGTAGATTGTACTCCAATGAGGAGGGAAAAAACGTCTGCACTGTCAGAGTATTTCTTTTTCGAGTTCCCGCCTTCTGTTCGACAAAATAACACATTTGCCTAGGGCAGATTATGTTGTGTAATAGTCAAAGATTTCAAACCATTCTCGATTTAAAACAAGATTTTAATTATTGGCATGACCAAGTAATTTTAACGCGCGTTTTTCACATGTTGTGTTTTACAATAATGCAACTAATGAACTTTTTACTAACAGGAAGTAGTGTGTAATATACTTACAAAAAATTAAATTTTTTTTTAAAAAAATTTGAAAATTATTAAATTTAAATATGATTCGGCTCATATAGGGCACAAATGCCGAAAACCCGAGGTCAATCGGTTGCTTATTGGCTGAGAAAAATGTACGACAAAATATGGAACGAAGAGACGAGGACAAAGACGAAATTCGCGTCCTAATAGCGCATTTTTTACACTACCAGAAAAACGCGCTAAAAAATGCAGATTCTCAATATCGTATGACAATTTTAATCCTCACAGTTTTATGAGATATTACAAGAAATCTCCTAATTTTTTATTCGGAGTTTTCTGTTTTTATTTCAACTTCTAATTAAATTTAAATACCATTAGAATTCAATGAAATCGTTAGTATTAAGATATTTTGAATTGCTACATAGTTGAAGAATTGGAGAAATTGTATGTAAGTGTGTGATTTTAAACCACCAAAGCGTACGGACTATCAGTTAAAGTTTGTAAGTTGATTTGAGATTTTATTGGGTATGAATTAAGAATAAATTCTTTGATGTAGTTTTCACGATCTAACCCTTTCTTTAAATCTTTGAAAAGTTCCATAGCATAAGTAATATGCATGATATATGCCCTTTTGTTTCAATATTAAATTTAAATTAAACGAATTGGGAAGGGGAGGAGGTATCTTGATATAATCACGCGGTCGATTCATCACTAGAGAGCGCTGCGATCGTTCATACCTTCTAACACCAACGAGTGTTGCGCACGATCATGCATGTTTATTGCAATTTTTGAATAGTTATTTGTTTTGTATTGTATCAATGTATGTACGTATCAAATTTCATTAAAATCGGTCCAGTAGTTCAAGAGATAATCCATCAAGTCTGCAAATTCATATAACTTCTTACACCAGTGTATTTAACCCGGCATCACTCGCATAAAAAAAACGTCCTAACGTTCGCAGGGTATGTCATACCCAAGGGTGTTTGCATTGTATTTTTACCGTAAAAGTTGTATACAAAGGTTTAAAAGGAAGAAAAGAAGGAAATACAACATGTTGATTACATTTTTCACACGAAAATTTAGTTTTTCTGTTCTTTTTATAAGGGCATTCAGTGCATTATTTATACCCTCCATTAATCTCGTCGTGATAAAGTGCGATGTTTTCACAGAATCTCAATTTTTTTAAATCTGTATCTTATTTAAACTAGACATATAGGAGTAAACTTCTCTATTCTTTTAATTTAAAAATTTTGGAATTTCTTTTATATTTTTCTTATTTTGTTCCAGCAATTGTTTTTTTTTTTTGTTGTTCAAAAGTTCATCTGAAAGAGGATAAGATATGTACCAGTTGACTCCTTTAAAATTACGTTCTTCTCGAATGTTTTTGTGTCTCTCTATATAAAACATTAATTTTCAACAGAGTACCCCTTTTCTAAATCTGGATCGATTTCAGTAGATGAATCATACTGGCTGTTAACTCTTCATCATTTGATTTTTCCTCATCATAAGCGAGAAGAGAATTTCTTCATTCTAAAATACAGTTGTACTCAGTCTATTCAATACTGTATCTATTAAATTACTTAAATATCACATTTCTTCATCATAGCTACAGTAATACGACATAGCACAAGAAGATTTAAAACGTGCTCATGCATTCAAAACTATAACGGTGATTCACGCGCAGGGTATGACATACCCGAAGAGGCGATATCCAAAAATATATATTTAGAATTCGCCTACAGGCTAAGGCCCCTCAAAGGATATGACCTTAAAATCAGCTACACGAGAAACTATCCATTTTCCAAAAAAGATTTAGAAGGAACGTTGAAAAAAGTTAAACGATGGGTATGCACACCCTGCAAGAGAATTGCCGTGTTAAGATTAAACTTTAAGTGTATTGTTAAGGTTTATTATTTTTTAATAAAAAAAAGTTTTAATAATACTACACTGTTATAATTTATTATAATTAGCGCAAAACTAGTTTTTATCAAATATGAAGAGTTTCTCAAACTTTCAATACTTGTGACCCGATTTTTAATCAGAATTTTCATTCCGCCCCCCCTTCATAGAATAACTATATGTTGAATGCAATAATATACATTGATGTGAAGCTACAATATGGCCTTGATTATAAACCGTACTAATTATTAAGATAAGTATTAAATTTTGTATATGCTACTTTTAGTAGTGGATATTTTAAGTAAGTTACCTTTTAAGTGATAAGATATGTTAAAGAGTAGTATAATAGTTAATAGGATAAGTATTATTTTATTATTGATAATTTAACTATATATATATATATATATCAAATACATTGTTCAGTAATGATGCATATCTAAGTATATATTATATCAGCGTAGATGTGTATTTTATTTTCTATTGGGTTAATGCATAATTATCCGGCGTTTTTTCAACAAATTTTATTTAACAAAATCAATAACAGTATTTGACAAAAACATGTGTAAACGATTATTCGGGAGCGTAGTCACCGTCTACTTCAATTACTGCTTCCCATTTGCTTGGCAGACGGTCGTTTCCACGAGCGAAGAAGACACGATTCTTAGAGGCGATCCACGCTTTGACATCGGCCACCAAGTCATTCGATTGTCGATTCCGAGCCTGATCGTCGAAATCCGAAGGCCGACCTATCCCTGGCTTATCCTCCAAGCTGGTTATCACCTGATTGAAACAGGAAAACCACTCCCTACACTGACTTTCGCTGATTGCTCCTTTGCCAAAAAGTTCGTTGAGATCGCGAAATGATTATACTGCTTTCCATCCTTTCTCGAAGTGGTAGAACATAATATGGCGAATATGACAATGGTTTCGACACGCATTTTTCTAAAACAATAGAGAAGATTATTTTTACACAAAAATAATGAACAAAGCGCTGCTTTTCACGGATGAAAAACGTGCTGATATAAACGCTGGATAATCATGCATCAACCCATTAATAATTTTTCATTCATCTTTTATTTTCAATTTTTGGAAAAACTCGTGCCCTCTTGTAGGGTTATCACGCCCACCTAGGAAGAGGAGCGCCCATCAGTTTGAGAAACGCTGCATTTTCTCAAAGAAAAGAAAATATCTAATTTATTTTCATAATTATTAATTCATAACAAACAACAGGAACTCCTGTCTTCAAATGATAATATTTTAATTTATATTTTGGTTTAAATAAAACGTATTTTCTAAATGATGAAATAAATTAAAATTGTTTTTATGAAAATTGTAAAAATAAAGTGTCTTATTTCACTAATTAGTTTTACAAAATTAAAAAAAACAATACAGATCAGGGTATATTAAAATGTTGTTTCATCGAATATAAAAGTAGTTATGCGAATAAATGAATCTTATTACTGAAAAATATTTTTAAAACTAACTCCTAATATTTTTTTTTCGTTTCCAAATTATCTTGAAATAAAAATATGTTTTTAATATATGTATATATAAATATAAACACACTGTAAGTATAAAAAATTAGAATGCATCTACTATTTAAAAACATCAAACATTCGAATCAATAATTATTTATATCAAAACCAAGTTTAATTAGCACTTTTCCACAAAAACAAAAACAAATTATTTTAATTAGTATTCTGCATTAATGGCAACATAATTTCAAACAAAATATTTCTAGTTAATTAATTTACACTTTTTTTAAAAAATTTCAGCAAAGATAAAACGAATCGAAAGAAAGTATTTCTTTACTTTCTTTTTTTTTTTAATAAGGAACGGTTTGATTCAATTTTACAAAATTCATCCGAGGTTTAATATTTTTTTAAAATTCCTTTAGGAAATCTGGAAATATGATTTCTACCTCACGAGCCAAATCAAGTTCGAAAGGTGAAGTTAACGGGAAAAAAAAGATGAAGTAAAGAAAGTGACTACAACTTTCACTTCTGATTTAAGTCAAAAAGACAGAAAGAACCTCAACTTTTATCTTTTTGAGTTTTCGTTTCTGCAAAATTCTTTTTTTTTTCTTTTTTTCTCCTGAAAGACAGATTATGATAGATCGTCTAGAAAGAAAAGTACGAAAAGTTATCCGGAGAAACAAAAAAATAATTCTTTTAAAACCTAACCTTCTCTAAGAAAAATGTGATGCAGATTTCTTTTACTCGATAAACAAAGCCTTATCTTTGAAAATTTTGTTTGTTTTAAGAAAATAGGAGAGAGAGAGGAAGAAGATTCCTTTTGTTTTATTAAATGAGTTTTAACCAAAGCTATAGTTGCCAACGTGCTGTGCGCAATATTTTAATTTTATTTATTTATTTTTTTAAAACTTTTTTTCCGCTGCATTTCCTCTTCTATCCTTCGGGAATTTAAAGGCAAATATTTCATTTTTCCTACGTATGTAAAAGACTTTTTTTTTTTGAAGAAAAAAAATAATTGTAGTAATTTAAAGGGAGGAGTTTTAAGTTTCAAAAGTAAAGGTGTTTTCTTACACGTAAAATTCCTCCGAATATTTTATCTTTCTTTTTAAAGAAAAAGAAAGTAATGGACATGCATTTATTTCCCTTTTTTATATATATTGGGGAGATTTTATTCCAGAAACACTTCATTTTATTATTCTTTTTCAGTAGATAAAGATTGTGAAAATTCGATTAGATTACCCTCTAAAATTCAGCTTTCCGCTTGGGGTTTGCATAGTTATGTGATTTCAGTGGGATTTGATTTACTTTAATTTTATTGTTCGAAGAATAAAGTACGCTTTTTTATGACATATCAGAAGTTTTCATAATTATTATTAATATTCACTCACCTCTTTGAAGTAAGTCTTTTTTAAAAGAATCTCTCATGCAAAATATTTGAGGTACTGTATATTTTATTAAATAAAATAGTAGGTAATTATGTCATATACCGTCGACCAGTTTCATCGAATCAAAAGGTGTTGCCACATGCCATCATATAATATGAAAGCATATAGTGGAAACCCATCCTGTGCATGTATCAAAGGAATAATAACATTAATAGCCTTTGATTTGGCGACATTTTTTTGAATTGGCGACGCCTTTTGATTTGGGGAGATCAGACGAAGGTATAGTACGTAAGTACTAAAAATTCAATATAAATTATTTCTGCACAATAGAAGTAATAATTTAATATAATAATTTAAACAACAATTTAATATTATTAAATTTTTAAAATTTTATAAAGAAATCTTGTAACAAATAGAATATATAATTCTTCTGAACATTTCTAAAATCCGTACGGGAAACGTTTGTTTCGTAATTAGAACAACTATTGAAATACGAATGAAAAAGAATTTCTTTGTTGACATGAATCTTTAAAATATTTTTTTGAAAGATGTATCTTTGAGATCTTGGTCGTATCGTGTTTTAGCCCACGCCTTTGTTTATCACCAACATGGTGAATTATTTTTCTCTTATTGGGTATGGATGCTCACAATACAGAAAAATGAGCTTTAACCGGGAAAAATAAGATATTACCGAGATCTCATTATCCAGATATTACCGATGTCTAAGTGATAATTATACCAAAATACTTTAAAAGTTCTTCTAGCATGTGTAAGGGCTGTATTATGCAGAAAAAATATCTGTTTTTGGCAGTTTAAAAAAATAAAACCAAATAATTCTAATTTTGTACTAAAATCGCTGACATTAGCGAAACATCTAAATCTGGGAAGTAAATCACGTCAAATGGCCTAGGTAGGTTCTAAGGCTGAATATATTTTCTTTCGCTTTGGATCTATTTTTGTTATTAAGATGTTTTATTTCATAAATGCATTTGTCAAAAAAGCAGAGTGGTGGATTATCTTTAATAATTTATGCAATTCTTTTCGAAAATAGATCATATTTGCTACACTGTGTTAATAAATCAAAGAAAAATGGTAAAAAGATAATCGTATTTATTAAATGAATGATAATAATTGCTTATCAGATATGGAATTGATTCATTAAATAAGTGGCACCAAAGTGTGGCACGCGTAACTCAGTCGGTAGGCAAAGTGATGCTGGGGGTATTCCAAGGAAGTACGATCAATCTCGTTTTTTTGTTCATGTTTCATGTTAGTGTACAATCCTCTTCTTCCTTAGTGCATGCGCACTAAGAAAAGAATAAGTTGTCTTTGAGGAGAAAGTACTATTGAATATTTTTACTAAAGCACACTGCGGGGGGGGGCGGAGGTACCTCTTGTCCGCCTAACGACGGATCAACCCACATTATACATTATCTGGCCAAAAGTATCCGGACACCCCTTAAAAAAGTGGTTTTTGCGAGTGACACAATTTGATACGTAATTGAAAGCTATAAAAGTGTTGGTAGTGGTTTGTCAGATTGTATTTATGTGTTTGTGAGGCAATGAGTAAGTCAAAGGAGCTTAGTGAGTTTGATTGTGGCAGTATAGTGGGATGCCACCTTTGTGGGAAATCAGTTCGTGAGATTGCGGACATTCTACAGAAGCCTAAATCCACTGTGAGTGATGTAATTGTGAAGTGGAAACGTCGAGGCAGTGAAACGGCAGAAAAACGAACCGGTAGGCCGAAAATACTTGGTGAACGCAACCGCAGAACTTTGAAAAGGGTAGTGAAACAAGACCGCAAGTACTCGTTGGTGGAAATTTCTCAGGAGTTCCAAAGTTCATCAGGAATTAGTGTTAGCAGCAGGACTGTCTATCGAGAGTTTAAAAAGTTGGGATTCCATGGTCGTGCAGCCGCTCACAAGCCAAACGTCACTCCACAGAATGCGAAGCATCAATTGCAATGGTGTAGAGCTCACCGTCATTGGACTGTGGACATGTAGAAAACTGTTCTTTGGAGTGATGAATCTCGCTTTACGGTCTGGCAGTCGGATGGTCGCGGCTGGGTTTGGCGGATGCCCGGCGAACGTTTCTTTAGTGACTGCATTGTGCCGACTGTTAAGTTTGGTGGTGGAAGCATAATGGTGTGGGGGTGTTTCTCGTGGTTTGGCCTGGGTCCGTTAGTTCCTGTGATTGGAAACATGAACTCCGAGATGTATGTGGACAATCTGGCGAATGCTACACTCCCAACTCTATGGCAATTTTTCGGGGAAGGCCCATTTCTCTCTCTCTCTTTCAGTAGGATAACTGCGCCATTCACACATCGAGGCTTGCACAGACGTGGTTTGACGAAATGGGTGTTCAAAAACTGTACTGGCCTTCTCAGAACCCCGATCTAAATCCCATAGAACACCTTTGGGACGAATTAGAGAGCAGATTACATAGCCAGCCAAATCGACCATCCTCACTGCAAGCACTCACTTCAGCTGTGATCTACGCCTGGAAGGCAATTCCTATAGTCACCTATCAAAAATTGGTGGAAAGTCTTTCCAAACGTGTGCAGGCTGTCATCCATGCAAAAGGGGGACCAACATCATATTAATATGTGCCTCAGGTCTCTCTAAGTCCATACCACTGGGTGTCCGGATACTTTTGGCCAGATAGTGTATAAATTATACAACAGTACATACTCATTGCTCAAATTATAAAACTGTAATTTAAGTGTATTTTGCAGTTCTAATGATTGGTTCTTCTTTTCGCAAAACTCGTTTTCTTGACGCTCCTCTTCAATTAAATTCATCAATGAAACTACATCAATAAATTCCTCATATTCTGATAAACCTGCAGCTCTTGAAGTTTCCAGGAAAGTTGAGTCTTTTGTTCCGTTTATTATTAGTTAGTCTTCGTATGAGTTATTGCATTTATTCTTACTCAACGATTCCAGGCCAGACAATCGCTGCAATATTTTTCTACAAGAGCTTGCAATAATGTAATATCACAACCGTATTGGCGATTTAAAATGAAACGAAGCACATGGTTGCCAATTCAGCGCGTGCGATACATACGAGATCAGGGTTGCCAACTTGGCGAGTTATCTTAAATGTTGGCATTGTTGCGATAGCTCATAATAATGTAATATTGCATCAAAAAAAATTAGGAGTGATATAATGAGAAAAAATATAATGTTAAAATCCTAGGAGAGTCCACACTCTTGGCGATAAACCGAAAAAAGCACCAAGCTAGAACGAAATGCTCCCCAAGGGAACCCGATAATGGCGTCAAGTGAATATAGTGGGACAAGGTGGATGCGTAATGAAAATATATGTAAATAATACAGAAATTAATCAAATATATTTAAGATAAAAATATAAAAAACAGCTTACTTTCTTACTAGTGACCTTTTCCGAGTGGAGTCCACGAATTCTTTCTTATACTTCTGCAAACATTATGCGCATTCCCACCTTTTTTTCCCCGACATCTCCATTCAAATCCATCGGGGGGGAAAAACACTCTTTCATTCGTATAACTCCATTCGCTCATTACACTTAAGTCATTCAAAATTCGAAGCAATCACACATTCCTTCCTTCATACACCATTCAATCCTTTCTTACCTTTCATATTCAACAAAATAAGAAATTCTAAGGTATATTGACTCATACACGAGCAACTTTTCCGCTCAGGTGCCCGACGACCAACAGACGAAATTTGAAATGCCCGCCAAATTCCAGAAATAGTTCGGTTTACCATATCTAGTGTATCAAGGTAGGGTTACCAAGATGGCGCAATTATCGCCATCAAAATAATTCACCCAAGGGTGTGGACTCTGCTAGGATCCAACCTATATTATTTTTTACTTATTTGCATCTTATTACTTAACAAGTATTGTAATTGAAAACAATTTTTATCAAAGATGAATCAATAACTTTATTTTTATCACAATGAATCTCCAACCAGTTAATTAATTTTGTTGCTTTGACAAAAGAAAGTGGCAAAAGAATACGTTAAACGTTAAGTGAGCTGCAAAAAGGAAACAAAAACCAATTAAAATGAATTCCTAGTTGGATCAACGAAATGCGTTTGACGATTTCATATTTGATTTAAAAGTTGAAATAATTACACAAAAAAGTGATTATGTCTCATAAATTGTTTTTCCACACTATTAAACATTGTTATATTTCCCCCTTTTCTATCATTTCACTTCAAAGCAATTAATTGGTATTAGGAAGACTAGGAAGTATTTTATTATTTTATTTACGAACTGTTTTGTGTGTCGGAGCTGTAACGTATCTGAGATCATTAATATTTTTCTTAAAATGGAATTTCATAATTCATATTTGACAATTGAATATGATTGCACTTGAAGAAGTATCCAATTAATTAGACTGCTTGGAAAGGAAATTGTAAAGCCTGATATTTATTATTACTTTTTGAAATTGAGTATTTAATTGAATGCAAATGTAAGAAAAAATGAAAAATGAAAAAAAAAATACATTGGATTAAATTTAATTATTTTCTTTTATTGTATTTCATCTCTTTTTGATAATTTGGCGCTGAAAGTTAACAAAATATATTTGCCAATACTTATTTAAAACGTGCACGAACATTAATAATTTCCAATTCAAATCAAAGGTGATTATTTTTGGAATAGTGAATTTAGAAACGCCTTATAAGCCGATAATTTCTTTTTGATATTTAATGTCAGTTGGGCGAGAATATACATATAAATTGTGTTAAGGACATTATTACAATAAAAAATTATTTAAATGCTTTTTTTTTGAAGAAAAAAAAGAAGAAATATCATCATTGAAATATTTCCTCTTGATAAAAAATGTTTCTTATGTAATATTTTACCTGTATATTAGTGTTTCTCAAACTGTGGGGCGTGCCCCCTAAGGGGGCGTGATAACCCTACGAGGAGAGCGCGAACACATGGAAAGGTCGAAAACTAAATATTATTTTAAAGAATTATTAAGTTACTAAAAGTAAACAAATTAAATGTATTCTGACTTAATAAAAAATAAAATACACATTTACACTGATATAATACACTTATAAATGTATCAGTACTACTCAATGTATTTGATTATTAATTTGGCAATTCTACGTTAAGAACAAGTTTAATAATTACCAGTCACCCCCAAATAGGCTTCTCATGGAAAAAGTATGTACACAACTTAACACTTACTTGATAATCTGTACGGTTTATAATTAATCCCTTAACTGTCAATTAAAAGTTATCCGATTCGAACCCAGTTACTATACTTAGGTGTGACCCAGTATTGTATGCACACGTGTATGTGGTGTACTGGCTGGGGGTGTAAAGGAATAAATAAGTAAGTCCTGTGAAATAAGTAAATTCTTTGATAACTCTGATAAGGTCATTTTATTGCATTCCAACGTTTACGGAATAGATTTATATATAGCAGTGCAGAGAAAAGATTGTATTTCGAGAGACGTATATATACGTCCGGGGCAATTAACATACTGGCTGAACGAGACACTTATATATGTTGGATGCTCTTAAGCGGTTAAAGTCGTATTGTAGCTTTAGCGTCAAAGTATATTATTATTTAATTATTACTTTGTTATTGTATGGAAAAGGGAGGGGGGCGATGAAAATTTTGATTGAATTCTGGGTCGCAAATATTGAAAGTTTGAGAAGCACTGCTGTATATAACTACCTAGTACAGACGCTGAACTAGGATTTTTGAAAGATATAATTTAGAAGTTGGTTTTTCATATTTTAGTACATCAGAGTGGAGATATTCTAACAAAAAAACACCGGTTATTATTACAATTGATCGTAACTCTGAAAAAAAATGGGAATTTTTCATGTCCTACGCATCTATACGGTGGGTGATCAAATACATCCCATTTATATTGCTCTAGAAGTTGTTGAATTACATTCCCACTGTCGCGCCCAATTTTACTTTCAGTGGTTTTTCTCTTTGTTTTTGAATGGTCCTTTGCAATGTCCGAAGTAATCTTCCAGTCATTGTAATGTCCGCCAGTAAATAGTTGTGTAATTCGTATTGTAGAAGCCGTATTGATTTGTCTTAAGGTCGTCTTAAACTGACAAGTGGGTGTTGATAGCAGCTGAGAGATTGATGTGCAGTCGCCCCATCACACATGGAACATCCTGATAATTAGCTGCTTAATGCAGTGCCTCTCAAACTTTCCATATTTGCGACCCAATATTCAATCATAATTTTCATCGCCCCCCATATAAAAACACAATGTATTTAATTCAATAACATTATCACGCTAAAGGTACAATACGATTTTAATATCATAAGTGCCACTGGCGTATATAAAAGTCTCGCTCAGCCAAAACATTAATTTCCTCGGGGACGTATATATACGTCTCTCCGAAGTACGATCTTTTTTGTGCACTGATGATCATAAAATTATCCGAAGGCCTTGGAATGCAGTAAAAGGCCGACAGTGTTTGCGAAGGGTTTATTTATTTCAGAGAAGGTTTTAATTACACACACACATATATATATTTTTTCTCTTCCCCCCCCCTCCAATATATCACATACGCGTGCCTACGTACACGGTGCAATTGGGAGCGAATCACGAAATTTTTAATCAGCGGTTAAGGGATTAATTATAAACAGTACAAAAATAATCGTTAATTTTTGTATATACTTTTATATATGACAAGCCCATAGAGTCACTGGTTATTATTAAACTTGTTCTTAACTTAGTATTGTTAAATTAATTATAAAATACATTGTGCAGTACTGATACATTTATAAGTGTATAATATTGGTGTAAATGTGTATTTTATTTTGTATTATGTCAGAATGTATTTTGTTTGTTTATCTTCAGTAAACAAACAAAAATTAATTATTTCTAAAATAATCTTTTGTTTTTGACTTTTCAATACGCTCGCGCCCCTCGAAGAGTTATCACGCTCCCCAAGGGGGACGCGCCCCACAGTTTGAGAAACACTGGCTTAATGGCTAAATCGGAGGTAAAAAGAGCGTTCTTGGTTCTGCATGTTGGGGGGGGGGAAGAAAGGAAATAGAAAACTGATAAGATGCTTTTAAATTTAGTGATATATATTGATAATGATAACCATATAATATGAACCTGTTTGATGCAAAACTCTCTGTAAGCAAACAAGTGAAAATCCAAATTTTTTTCTTCAGTTGAAATGGCAAAAAGTCATACATTAAAGTTTTACGCTAGTTTGGTATTTATTCTTCAGATCCTTTATATAGCGTGTTTTGACATTTATTTCTTTTACATTTAAGAGTTTATCCGACAGCGCCAATTTCTAAAGTTCTACCGGTAGTTAGATGTAAGTTTACTTCTTCGTAACTTCAAAATAAGAGAATAAAGTAAATATTCAAAGTACTTTAAACTTCGAAAAAAAAGTCAAAAAGAGACAGCACACAATCTATGTTTACAAGATAAATTTTCGTGTCTGAACTATATGTACGACAAAGAAACTCAAAATAGTGGTTTTATATGTATAAAAATAAATCATGCCAAAAAGATGATGGAAAAAGCTTTATAATACCTTACCGTCAAAGCGCAATGTACTTTTTTTTCTAGCACTGCGCCAAAAGTTTGTTCCACAACTTTTAGGTGTGCTGCACAAAGACATTTTTTTCCCTCCCCTTTTTCGTTTTGAAGTTCTTTTTAGCAGAATTGCAAAACTAACAATGAAAAATTGGAAGTAAGAGTCGGCAAGGGATTTATAGATATACAAAATGCAATCTGCGATTTTTCCAAAATGGCCGAACGTGTCGGGTAAAAAAAAAAGATTGGAATAAGAAGAAATGTATGATAAAAAATATATCTCTCCCAAATAAAAAAGAAGCAGCCCCTTTTGTGAAATTTTTTTTGACGGATATGTATGTGTCTGTTGAACAGTATGAAATAGGAGGAGAGTATGTTTATTTATTTATTTTTTTGAGCATATCTTTTTGTGGTAAAAATTTTGGATCATCAAAATTGTTCCGTGTTTTTCAAAAGAACTTTCAATCTGTTTCTTTTATTTACGTTCTTTTTTTTTTTGAAAAAGAAAGTAATGCGCTATGTAATGTAACTTGTCACAATAAATAAAGAATTATGATCATTAAATAATAATGAGATTCAGCGTAAAAGAGAAGAATTTTTTAAGCTACTTATAAAACCAGCGGGATATAAATGTCCCAACTAACACGATTTTTGAACAACAACAAAAAAAAAAGCTACAAAAATTCTATTTTTATAAGCAAATAATTTTTTTTTAAAATATTACTTTCATTTGTGGTTTGAACTTATTTATTGCTAGCAGTTGGGAATATATATATATATATATATATATATGAAATGCGATGAATTTTTGGTTGAAGATTTTTGTAGCGTGGCCGGTGTTGGTTTCTACATGTAGAATTGGTCAAGAGGTAGTTATGTCTTGATAGAATACTTCTCTCCTGTAAGTTTAATCTTTCTTTTATTGAACATCACTAATATATCAAGTGCAATCACATTAACATAATTTACGGAGTTTTACACACACAAAGCAGAAGCAACACTTAGCTGCGACGCGGACACATTGTTAACAAACAAACAAAGCACAACGACAAAGAGCAACCGATGGCTCCGATTTTTATACTGGCGGTGAAGGTCGTACGATTCCTTTGTAACAGGAGTCGTGATTGAATTCAAATGCGCGCGATCAATTAGATTATGATTAAGATTATAACTGTCTTGTGCCATAGAATTAGAATTTAGCAGAGTAAAGTTAGAGTGCTATAAGAAGTCATTACACACAACACACACACACACACACACACACACACACACACATATATATTATATATATATATATATTGATAATTAATACCAACCGTAATTTTTTAATAAAACCACTTGGTTATATTTACATAATATTCATCTTTATAACATCTTCCTAAGTCAACGTTTCTCAAACTGTGGGGTGTACCCCCTGGGAGGGGGGAGGGGAGATAACTCTACGTGGGTGCGCGAGCATATCCAAATGTCAAAAATATAAGTTTTAAAATAATTATTAATTTACTGAAAGGATGCAAAACAAAATACATTCTGACATAAAAATAAAACAAAAATACATATCCACACTTAGATGAGATACTTTTAATGTTTTAGTATGGCAAAAAGTATTTGATAATTAATTTATCAATACAAAATTAAAAACGTTTGGTAATTACTAAAGAGAGTTCCATGGGCTTTTCATATACAAAATTACATACAAAATATAATACTTATCTTGATAATTTGTGCAATTTATAATGAAAGTCGCATTGTAGCGTCGAAGTACATTATTATTGCATCCAAAACATAGTTCTTCTACGATGGGTTCGATGAAAATTATGAATGAAAATTGGGGCTCAAACATTCAAAGTTTGAGAAGCACTGTTCAAAGTGTATTTCATTGCCCTACTTAAAAATTTAAATCGTATAAGAACCCTAGTCGTGACTCTAAGGTCAGAGGTGAAGTTTGGTACTCTGAAAGAACAGACATTGTTATAACATAATCAAATTTATTTAGTTAAATCCTTTTACTATCAATCAATATTATAAATCAAAGCGAGCAATCAAACTAATTAACTCTCTTATATTCATTAAATAAATAATTAGACAATTGAGTGTAATCCAATGGAAGAGCACTCGTCAGATATCTCCTGGATCAACTACATTCCAGTCTAAAGCTTGTCCACCAAGGCTTCCGGAAGTAGTTATTAAGCTGTTAGAGAGTGAGTTTTACTTTCTAACAGCGTAATAACTAACTCTAACACTCACTTTCCTAGGGTTTAAATACTACTCAAATTAGCATAAAACCTAGCTCTCTCTACGGAAGGCATTTTTAAACTCAAACAACTGTTAAAGAATTACTTTTCCATAAGATTAGTAGAAGAGAGCGAATAAGATCAGTCACACCCTGACTTGAGGTACTTACTTAAACGAAGTGAAGTTCATAAAAATATATTATCATTGAATTATTTGAGGAAATTAATAATAGCAGCTTACATATCTTCTTTCTTCAAGCAAAATTCTCACTTTACATTCTTCAATTAGATTATATGAGACGTTTCTACTGTTAGCTGTGGTTAAGGTATCCGAACTCGTAGAAAATCACCCAATTCAGTCAAGACAGATATTTTTGTTTTTATTTTATTGAATAGAACCATCTTTTGACTTTACGAAACATACTTTGTTTTGTTTCTACACTACCTAGAGGCCAAGTTACAATCCATTTTATAAATTTAGAAAAACCGGAAGTGGGTTTTTGATCTACCAGAAGTGGGCATTTAAATGGCTCAAAATCTATCGTGGCGAGTCTGATAACTCAAAATATTACGAATGTATTTCTATAAAACTTTTTGAACCTGATATTTATGTTATTTTCTACAGAATGTACTAAAGTATTTCTTATTGTATGAATACTTTTTGAGTTATGACTTGTTATTTAAATAATAGTCTCATAAAAAATGTAACATTTCTTATAATGTTCACTCAATCCGCTGTAATTTTCAAATTTTAATAAAAAATTAAAATTTTAGTACATTTTCTAGATAAATGTATCTAGTTTTTTTTCGTAATACTCTTACTAATATATCTTTATTACTTTTTTCTCTAACTGCTTTGAAGTTTTTCAAAAATATTGCTAAATTTTCACTTATAATTGTGATTTTTGTAAAATACAGGTAATTTATTTTAGACTTTGATAGCTAAATAGTAATATTTATCGGTATTGAGTCCTAAAAGAGCATTTATAATGTTTTAGTATGCTATTTTGTTAAAAAGTATTCCGAACGTGTTCAGATACCTTAAATCTAAGAAAATTTTAAAGAAAAGAGAGAGAGAAACCTCGTGGAGCATGTTACAAAACTTATTTGTTTTTAAAGTTTATATTGTATAACTTGCCTTTTGGCTTCAGCTATCTTTTAATCACATCTAATGAATTAATAGAAAAAATATTTTTATAAAATAAAAAGACCTAATTAGGGTTGTTAGTAATTATGAATTTACCAGCACTGTACAATGTATTTTATAAGCAATTTAACAATATAAAGTCAAGATTAAGTTTAATAATTACCAGTGGCCCCATGGGCTCGTCATATATAAAATTATATACAAAAATTAACACTTATCATGATAATTTGCACGTTTATATGTAATCCCTTAACCGCCATTAATAGTTACGCGATTCGCTCTCCAATTCCGTTTTTCACGTAGGCGTGCTAATGTGGGGGGGGGGATACAAAAGGAATAAATTAACAAATTCTCTAAAATAAGTAAATCCGTCACAAACGCTGTCAAAGTTCTTTTATTGCATTCAGAAGCCTTCAGAATAATTTTAGGGATATCAGTGCACATGAAAGATCGTACTTCGGAAAGACGTATATATACGCCCGGGGCATTTAGCTCACCAGTTGAGTGAGACGTATATATACGTCGGTGGCACTTAAGAGGTTAAAGTCGAATTACAGCTTTAGCCTCAAAGTATAGTATCATTGAATTCAAGGCTGGTTACTTGCATGGAAGCGGGGGGGGGGCGCGATGAAAATTTTATTGAGTATTGGGATGAAAATATTGAAAGTTTGCGAAGCATTGACCTAATGCTATATTATAAATGTAGATTTGTCTAGTTGCGTGATTTTTAGAATTCGTGTTGTTGTGAACGTATGTGTGTTATTGCGTATTTTACGTGTGTTAATTGTTTCAAATAATAATTTTTTGAAAATTACTGGATAGCTATAGATTAAACAACGCTTTACTCTGAAGAGCTTGCTTGTTAAGTTGTTCAACTTTCGCTGTATTTGAAAGATGGTTCATCTTGTAACAATATTTATGGCACAGATTATTATAAATGCCATTTTTTAATGTAGGCGAAGTTCAGTTTTTTTACTTTTATGTATCTGTACATTTTTATTTTCCAAAATGTTTTGTATTCTTTGAAAATAATTGGAATAGTTCAGAAGTTGAAAAACTTGGAGGAAAGTTCTCTTCTACCAACTGGGGTGGTAGTTCTTTGGAATCCAGTCAACCGAGCTGTTTATTCTTTCTACTCGCTCCAACCAAAAACAGTTCAAAAGTTTCTTCTTTTGAAAACGATAGTATCTTTTTTATTACCATTCTTTGTTATTTGATTCTTTTTTATAAGTT